>JAYRBW010084237.1:0-22810 GCA_036023295.1 Invenusta paracnida
CCGTTCTTGTGGTATTCTAATATACCTTCTGTACGTAGGTTGCTCGCATGAGCTGCATGAGCTAACAACCTACTGCCATAGGTTAGATACGCTAGTAGTTTTTTTATAATTCTTCTTTCATAATTATATTTATTACGTTGATATTTGTATAAACAACACAACGTTACCTTGATATTAACAGAGGTATAATGACAAAATCCTTTGTAGTTAAAGTGAGTTGTGCTCATTGTAAAGATAGGAGATACAAGTTTGGAAAGAATATTTCATAAACCAGTTTAGTCGTGTGAAAAACGACAATTCCAATATTCCGATGTTAATCAACAAATGGATTTTTGTTCATAAATCCAAAAGAACGATATTTTACATCTATGAAAAGTACATCTATATTTGAGATTAATAAATGGCCAGCAGATATGCAAATACGTCTATCATATCAATTCCCAAAGGAATTTTGAGTCGATTCGATTATACTTATTAAAAACAAAGGATCACTTTCTGAGCCGTAATGCAAAATTATATCAACTCCTCTAAAACGTCGGTTACGATATTATAGATTTCAATAGTGGAGATTTTAAAAGAGGAAAAGTTAATTTTTACCAAAATCCCATAAGCGATGTTATGGATTAATTAAATTGAACATTTCGTTAAATAAATGAAATCATCCGATGTTGATTAAGTTTAATAATGTAAAATGATGTACATTAAATAACTCAATAAGATGTACAGTTCAATTTTGTGTTCTTCAACTAATTGCATTAGATATAATTGAAATAAATTATCGGAAAAACATTTATTATAATAATGTCATTATATGAAGGATAGGTCATATTTTTTTTCTTTTAGATTAAAATGTCCATTTTATAGTAAGGAATATATTTATTTGAGTGACATGGTAATCGGTTTAGTTATAACTTTTAATATACAAAGAATTATTATTGAAACATGATTAAAATTCATAGATATATTAAATACATGAATCTGATTTGGTATAGTTATTCATTTATTTATTTCAATTTTAAGAACATCTATACAGTTCTAAGAAATATATATTGCTTAAAGTAACAATTGATGGTATTCTTTATAAACTATAAATTGTACCCTCTTATTTAAAAGTAAACTAAAATGTTTAGTGTAATAATAGATTATTTACGTGCTATCTTGGTTATGTTATAATTTGCTATCTTTGACATTGCTCTTTATGGTTCAGAAGTAAACCTCAAAGAAAAATCCGGAGTTGCTAAGGCCATTGGATCGTTGACCTCGACTTCCTTAGCCATCCTTGGCTGTAAGGTGGTGCCAAGCGTACTGCCCTGCACTCCTTTGGACTATACCAGTAAAGCAGAGAGGAGAACTTTGTTATCTGACTAACCATAAGTCTCCATTCACCTTGCTCAGTTCAATGCTCCGTAAAGGTAATTTCGATGCTGCTTCAAAGCAGCAAAAGCATCATGGGAAACAATAGTTTACGAGGGATAAGCCTAACCTGATTGGCGTATGGTATGGAACTACGAGATGGCGGGAGTGACTTTTATTCCAGTGGTCTGCTGCTGCACACCTACATCCACTGGTCAATAAGCTGCCGACTCACCACAATCTGCTTGCTTCAATGGGTTCTTGGGACTTAGAGGATAACCCAACATATAGTCTGCGATATTGCACCAGACAAAACCAGACATGAGTGTTTATATGTATAACAAACAAATATGTCATTTATAATATATACTCGTATATGTATTATACAGACCATTATACAGACTAAATATAATGCTCATATTACGCTATTTTAGATTTGTATAAATTTTGAAAAATATATAAATTGAAATAAATTATATTTAAAAAAATGATCATACATGAATAACTAAAGAAAGAACATGCAACTAAAAATAGTTCTTTTTAAAAATCATAAAACCTATTTGCCTATCTTGATCATGATAAATATGGAAATATATATGATGTACAATCTCCATTCTACGGAAACAACCCAAATTTTGATTAATATTTTTTAAGTCATTCAAAATATAAAATATCTGTAATATGGGAGATAAATATCCGCAGCTGAGTTATGTATATAGCATTAGCCTTGGCTATAAATATTTATAAACTAAAAATAACATATACGTGTAAGAGTAATACTACATTTCATTTTACTACATTACTAATAATTTTTAATAATCCATTAATAATAACAGTAATAGTTCAAACTAAACAGTGCAATTATTATCTTATCGACGTTATCTTATCAAAGTCTACTTTGATTCGTTTATCATCACAATATTTTAATGAAACCTTATTTGAAAATATTATATTTCATAGTTTATATTAATTATAAAAAGAAAATATATAGTTTTCTTAGGTAAATTAGTAAATAATTGTATAATATGGCGGCCGAAAAGGATTATACAACAAAAATGCAAGAATATATAGTGAATATGTTGACATCTTCGCAAATATGTTGACATATACATGTAAATGTGGACATATTCGTGTAAATGATCCTTCTCGGCCGCCAAATATGTTTGCAAATATGTTCACATTTACATGCATATGTCAACATTTACATGAATAAGTCAACATATTTGCGAATATGTCAACATTTACACGAATATGTCCACAATTTCACTATATTCTTACATTTTTGTTGTATGATCCTTCTCAGCCGCCATAGTATGATACTATTTTGCTAAAATTAACATCCAATTGTTGAAACCTCGACTATATTTTCGTACCTTTTCTTCTCACCATGCTGTCAAACATTTATATATATATTTTTATAGTCAGGTGCACTAGCGGATCCAAGAGGCACCGTGAACGTCCCCCACCCCCTCTATTTTTTCACATCTGCCTTTTCAAATAAAATTGCCCTTTGAATTATGCAACCAATACGCGTCCAGTATATGTTTTTTAAATTACATTTGTAAAAATATTGTCTTAGTATTGTCTTTGAATATTATATAGACTATTCAAAGTTAATAGATGTACATTAACTTAACTTCAAACTGTTTTTTCAGAGACAATTAGGAATTAAAGATATATCTAATAGAGCTGTAAATTAGCCCCTGTTAAAATGTCTTATATACATATATTTAGGGGTTTAGCCAGAAGGGGGGATTTAAAATAGTGTCCCAACACCTGTAAAAGTTTTGTGACTAGAATCCCAAAAGAGAATAAAATTCTTGATATATTTAACTACAGACATCCTAAAGGCATGTTACTTATTAATCTTTTAACTGAATAATCTTCGTTTGCAGCTACACCTGTTTTCACTTGATTTAAAATGTAATGAATAATATAGTATAATGCTTATTGTTTCGATTTTTGTACATTTTATAAAATAAATGTATTTATATTTTTGTGATACAGAATACCTCGTATAGCTAGTTTATAAAAGTTGTAATATTTTAATTAATTATTATTTGAATATATACAAAATAAACTGTATATGTTAAAATATGTTTTAAATTTTAATAAATTAATCATGAAATTTTGGTTTGCCCTTTTTGAATGGCGACTTCTTTTCATAAAGTCCTGGAATCGCCGGTGAAGCGTATTATGTTGCAAAATATATAGGTAATTTACATGTACGTCATATAACATATATCTTTATAGAATTGAAAAACACTTGTTTGAAGTCATAGATATAATAACGTTAAAAATAAACAATAAATCTAAATAAAATATAAAATTGTAACTTTTGCAAAATTTCATTGAAAAATTTGGAGTCGCTTTTATACATACATTGCCAAAGCTTTATCAGTCAGTATAAAAGCTTTAACTCTAAATATTTCCATAACATGCGTACTTACGCTCAAGAGTTTCAGAAAATCGAGACAAAGAATATGATGTGAGTCAATGTGCACATCGATCTAAAGACTTGCACCCAGAAGCAAAGCTCCTTGATACTCGAGGACCTTGATATAAATTATGCGTAGAAATCTGTCACTTGTGCGGAGTGTAGCAAATTCCAGATGAAGGAAAATAATGTGTCAATTTCATTCTCTCTTTCTCATTTCTATTTACACTTACTCATTACTTATTCCTCAATTATGCTGTAATTGATTGTTGTTCATCTTTTAGTCATATAATTGTTTAATATTAACTCACATTATTATTTCCTTAATTACATACATATGTTGATATAATAAAAATAATATACACTTTTTATGAAAAATATGAAAAATCAGAAAGATAAGTAAAAATTGCTATGCAGTTATTTACATAAGAACATAATACAAATGATCTTATTACCATAACAAGATATTTTGTTTTAATAATATATGTACTGTTTTTCTTCAGTCAGAATACACAGTTTTATAAGCACTAGTAAAAATATACATTTAAATCTTACTTAATATTCTAACAAGTTTTTAAATGTATCTTTTGATATGTGAAATTTATTTAAGTATACTACAAAAATAACATTGAAAATTAATATTAAACTATACATAAATCACTATATTTATTTTTAAAAATAAACAACAAAATTAATTGAATTCAGTGAATCGAAAGGTTACTTATCAAATTAAAATAACAAGATTTTTATTCTATATAATTATAGATTTATTTGCAATGTAGAATAATAGTAAAAGAATACATGGTATTCAGTCCTGGTATTTATCCTATCTAGTATTAAAATTCCCAAGTAGGAATAAGTTCTCTGAACCTGGAACCTTGTTGACAAATGATCGCTGAAGCGAAGTAGAGAGTTGGGGTTTAGATACTCATTGAACTGTAAAAATATCGTATAATGATAATTTATGGGTGTATGAATGATTTTTAAAGAATAACATATATTTACTAGACCATCTTTTTATGTCTATATATAAAACGATATCTGATGTAGTGTTATTTTACTATATTATTATATTGAGTTATCACGATTTTTTATAGTTCAATGAGTATCTATACCCCAACTCTCTACTTTACTTCAGCGATCATCAGTCAACAAGGTTCCAGGTTCAGAGTACTTATTCCTATACTTGGGTATTTAATACTAGATAAGGTAAATACCAGGACTCCGCACCTCAATGTCTTGAACACTTCTGTATCGGCAAGATGAATAAGAATGGCCAGACAGAGGCTACTGTAACGTGTTGTTACCGTAATCTCTGCATCACGAACACATTTTTCAACACCAAGCCGCAACACAAAGTATGCTGGAGACACCCAAGATCAACCCACTAACAGTTGAACCTTCAGTTGAACAGTTGAAATCACGAACCCAGCTCAAGAGCGTAAGTAAACATACGTAGTTATGACAGAGCAAATTATGAGACAGACTTATACATACATTCATAGTTTGTAGCAGAGTGCATATTACGAGTATGTCGAAAAATATTAATCAGTACAAACACACAGGACACCCACTGATTTTATCACAACAAAACGCTTGTTCCTTAACTGACATTCACTTTGCTGACTCTGTTGACCGGTCCATGGTGACTAACCAGCAGCTGAGACTGCAGAAGAGAAATACACAACACAGCCATATTTACATTTAGCAAGAAAGAGCATCGAATCCATGACTGTTTTGGAGAAAGCAAATCTGAGATAGACCCTGTCATCAAAGCCAACCGGGAAGCCTTTATCAGCTACAAGAAGAGTAAAATATCTAGCTTCCCTGAGAATGGCATGAATAAATTCTAAAAGAACTGCAGGACACTGAGCTAACGAGTACTGGATGAATTTATATCACAGCATCCAACAGGCTACATACAGAGAGAACACCTGAGGCGTGTACGTAAACATGAAGAAAGCTTTTTGGTCAAGTACAAAAAACAACCCCAGCCCCCTTAAAATTAGTCATTGATGATATCATAAAAAGTGACCGCAAACTGATGGAACGATGACCGGAGCATTACTAAGACCTTTACTTCAAAGATAATATAGCCATGGAGACCGCATTAAACAGCATCCCAGCTTACCGTGATGAAAGGCTTCAAGGAGAACAAATAAAACGTGACTTCAACAGCTTCCACTTGCATTGCCTGCAGCATATCCTGAAAGTATCATTGCAGAACCAAATAGCCAACACAGTTGTACTCAAGTAGGCAAAATCATCAAAGATGCTTGCTGTCACAGAGGTGTATTTGATGGCTTGGTCATCTTCGCTGGATGGTCTATGATCTCCTACCAAAGTACATCTTCTATAGCAAACTGGCAAGAGGATCCAGATCAATGGACTGTCCATTCCTGCGCTTCCAAAACACATGTATAAGAGAGATATAAAGTTGACTGGGATCGACCCAGACTCACAGAAGCAATTGCTGCTCACTACAGCAAATGGGGATTTACTATATGACTGTCCAATAAACGGGTCAGGGGAGGGAGCAGCATTGGCAGAAGTGGAGAAAGCGTCGGACAATGAAAACAGCTTCTCCAAGTACCTTCGTATATATGCTGACAATGTGACAAAGATTGCTATTCTAGAAACCTTCAGTCACGCAAACGATTTGTTACAATGAATTTGACGACCTAACACTTCCGTTGCCTTTCGAGACAGGAGACAACCATATGGTACATTTTTAATAATTAAATTAAAATATATATTTACTATACGAATACATCCCTTTTAAAGCTGGTGTTTACTCACACCTATTTCTTTGTTTTTTTCACATTTACATTTGATTTGTGTTATATTAATTATTTATTTTTGTTGTTTTTTAATATTCACTGTATAATAATAATAAAAATTCATTGAAAACGTTTTGTACATACTAGTTTTGATTGAAAAATCTTCAATAAGATATTGAATGTCTTACATAAAAATATATTCACTTATCGTAACTCTTTAAAAAAATAAAACATATATATATATATATATATATAATACGGCTATGAAAGCAGCTTGCGTTGTCAGTTTTTTATGTAGAATAAGATAATTTGCCCTTTCTTTTTTATTGCCTTATTCTTCCACTGAAAAATCTATAATATCATATATAAAAGAATGGAGTACGCAAAGGGGTTAGAGTGGGCTTCGAGGATCTCTTCTATATTGCTTTTTACATAATAACTCAGAGCAATAATATTAATTCTTTTTTGTGTAATTTCAAATATAATGATGCAAAGATCAATATACATTTAGGACATTATTCTTAAAATATTAATTCCATTTCAGACTATAACAAAATAAGTATAAAAATAACGAAATGGATAAATACATTAATGGTATGCAAAATAATAAAGTAAGTCATAGTTTTTCTTATTTTGCATTTTCGTATGTATTAAAAAATTTCTGGTTTATATTTAATATGGGATTACATTATGAGATAAGATGCACAGTTTCAGAATGTTTTCAAATTAGTCAAAGTGTATAGAATTTAACCTGAGTACATAATTGTTCGATGACATTTAATTTATTTTATTTTTTGTGGTTTCAATTACCTATATAGTAGTAAAATTTTAACATAATTGAAGTCAATAACAAAGTTAAAAGTCCTAATGTTAGAAAATTTATGAAATGAAATATAATAAATGAATATGCTTGGCTAATATTAAAAATTACCCCAATTTACTACAGAAATTTAGAAATATGCTTTGCAATATTTTATGCAACGCAATATTTTATATATTGCATATTAATATATTATAATTTTTAATCTGCATACCTAATTTAATATAATAGTAGAATATTAATAGTGTTTTAAATGTAAAATATAATTCTAAGTTTGTAACAGGTCCAGTAAAATAATAATATATTTTTAACATTTACTCACTTTTTGATTTCCTTAAATGTATTTCATTCTTTAATGCAATATTATTTATTTATTAGGGGATAGTTTTTACTAATTCATTAATGAAACTAAATATAAGTAGCCATATATATATTATGTATATTACCCATATAGTAATAATAAACAAGTAAATTTATTATTGATTTCGTATTGCTCGAGTTATAATTAGCGACAATAGAAAATCACTTTAAATATATTTGAACATAAATCGCCAGTCAATTAGATACATATTATATAGCATTTTATATAGCTTTTTTCTTACATTATCATATTATATAGCAGTTTAACTATGTTAATTTAAAAAGGGAGTACTTACAATCTTGATTTTTGTTATATTAAGACCCATATATCGAAATTTAAACGAGTCCAACATATCATAAATGTTTGTAAAATATAATCAAACAAATTTATACAGAAGACTGCTCTACGACAGAGACTAGTTTGAAGATATTATTTGTAAATCATTTTTTAAAGGTTTCATGGCAGCTAAATAGTAACCAAGTTCAAATAATAATGAAGAAAGAAAATGTTGCAGAGTGATAGTTTTCACAATTCTGTATGTAGTTTACCTAATCTTACTATTAAGCAAAGATTATAAAAAAAGATTTTGCAAAATAATGTTTTAAAAACGGAGCTAATAAAGCAGGTTATGCAATAAAATAGTTAAAAATATAATTTTAATACATTAAATAGAGCTTATAGAGAACTTACGTGTGTCGAAATTGCTTGAATGTAGATAATTGTTCTCAAATTAAAATAAGCATAATATTTCATACTACTTTTAGTCTACCCATTAATATCACAATTAATGGAATGCAGCGATTTTCCATTTATTAAAATTCCCAGTACAAGGAATACGAAATCAATAAGAGTCAAACCTTTTGTATTACTCTATGGATGAACTTTGCCCATCGATACTCTGTTGTTAACCTTAACATAATCAATACTTAGTTTAAACGAATTCTCCTTTCAAACTGAGATTTTTATCTTGGTATACTAGGTACTCAATATTTCTATTTACTTTAAAGTGTTATATTTCATTTATTAACTTTTATCACAAGGTTCCACGTATGCACATAGATTCATTTATCAAAAATGTTGTACTAAAAAGGTGACAAAGGATGCAGAAAGTCGATGTGTATTTCTTAATATCAGAAACTCACTATATCTTTATTATAACATATAATTTTAATTAAATTAAAACTATACATTGAGATTTCATTTAAACGTAGTTCATAAAATAACATTTTTGAAATTTTATGTTGAAACAGAAAGAAGAAATGGGTCTAATGCTCATCAAATTTGGCAAAGATTGAGTACAGCCTGGCCTGAAAAATTCTCACACTGTTTCCAGCATTGCAAAAATGTAGCAGTCACATAAATTCATATGTGACTTCATCAATTCGGCTGTCCTTCTGGCTGCATGAGGGTGAGCATTATCGTGCATTAGTATGGTTTCTTCAGACGTGATGGGATTGATTCTTGACTGAATTTACGCATTGTCTGTGAGATAAAGCCACAATAATATTGGTTATCTATTGCTTCGCCCTTTTCTAGTACTGACACATGGCTTTCATTTATGGTAATCATTGTTTTTTGTCAAAGACCTTTCTTTTGGCTATAGTTGGTCGATCTCAATCAGCAGATATCCAGCCTCTATTGCAATGTTTTGTGCCTAATGATCTGTGAAAGATCCACTTTTCATCTATAATCACAAGTCGGTGCTTGATATTAGGCATTGCCAGTGACCGCAATATTCCTCTTGCAAAGGTGACCTGATTTTGCTTTTGAGCCTCTGTGAGCTCATGAGGAACCCATTTAGAATAAATAGATTTTAGTCCCAAGTCTTTTGTTATGATACGGTAGACAGTAGAATGGTGTACTTCCGTCATCTGCTGTATTTCTTGACAGGCCATAAAACAATTCTCATAAATAATGTCTCTCACTTCATTCACACGATCTACAGTTCGACTGGATATTGGCCTACCAGCCCCTTCTCTGTTACCACCAATTTGCTCACCAGCATCAGCCCCTTCCTGACACCAGTTCTGAATTGTGTGCAAAGTGGAAATTTTGTCAGGCCAGGCTGTACTCAAACTTTACCAAATTTGATGAGCATTAGACCCATTTCTTATTTCTGTTTCAACATAACATTTCAAAAAGTCTTTCTTCACATCCATAATTTAAAAAAATGACAGCGATAAGTTAGTAGAGTATTTCAAATTATATTCAGGGAATTCTTTAATACTATAGTATTATAGTAGTCCCTGATTATATTTTTTCAAAATTTAAAATACCCATATTAAATCAATTTCTGTGGTTAAGCATTGACATCATATAAAACAACATATA
Organism: Invenusta paracnida; assembly: GCA_036023295.1. Classification (NCBI taxonomy): domain Eukaryota; kingdom Metazoa; phylum Platyhelminthes; order Proseriata; family Coelogynoporidae; genus Invenusta; species Invenusta paracnida. The sequence continues at coordinate 10,083 of JAYRBW010084237.1, forward strand.
AAATAATAAAATAAAAAATCTATGTTGATGGATAGTGCATAACAATTTTAGAGGAAGTGAAAATAATTATGGGATGAGCTAAGAATAAATACATATTATGTCAACCAAGTATATGCCAAAAGTTATAACAGAAGTCTCCCATATAATCTTTGGTTTATAAATTGATAGGACTAAAAACTGGAAGATATTTTCAACTAAATCTTAATCAATTTATATACTATATGGATAATTTTATCCGGTGATATTATGCAAGCTTATATATTTCAAGGAAAACAGTAGTAAAATTAATAAAATGTAGAAAGGATAATTTCTTTTTTTAATAGTTGACATAAAAACTGTATGACAATAATTAATCATTAAAACAGTAAACGCAAGCATTAACAGAACAAAAAACAGAACAATATATTTATGTGCATATAATTAAACGATAAATAATAGTAAATATAAAATTTAGGATATCAAAATAATTAAATCAAAATAATTAAAATAAAGATATGAATACTCATAAAAGATCTAAATATTATCAGGAAAAGTAGAACCTCAATAATTGATTGGGCTAAATATCTTATAATAAAATCTAATATATATATATATATTTGTAGTAGTTCTCTTTTTCCATCCGCTTGGTTTGAAATATGGTTCTTTATAGAACATTGTTGTTTTTACTAATAGCTACTCCTAATAAATATAATTGCCAAACACAAAACAAGTGCATATATGCAGCAAATATTATTTTATAACTTTGAACAGATTTAGATTTTAAAATAATCTTAGTTACTTTTTAACACTACTGTTCTATTCATATAATTTGTGTTGTAATTACAGGTGACTTCGACCAGAATAACTGTAACACCGGAACACACGAAAGAATCTCTGTGCACACATAGAGTTGAAGTGGTAAACAACTTACTAGTTGTAGAGTGAAATATCGGGCAGCCAGATCTTGCTGGTGGGGATATTCACGAATGTAATGTTGTCGTAATCCTCTGGAGTCCAGGTCAGGTGAAAATCCTTCCACCGCTGGAGAGAAGGTTATGGAAGACAAATAGAAGACAAATAAGAGAAGTATAAATGTGTGGGTTCGGTGTGTGTCTTCAGTTTTGTTGTATTCATTAATTATACAGTTAAAACTTTTAAGCAATTCTATGGATATATAACGGTCATTTAAAAAATAACTAAAATAACTAGGGCAAGGGACACTTTCTATTTATGATTTAGAAAATGCCTATAACTAAAATATTAGCATGAATACATAGACGTATTTGATAATTATATTTCATTTAATTGGTAATCTGTGAGATAAAAAGTTCCACCATTGTATATATTATATTTCAGTTTGGATCTTATTGCCATTTTTCTATTAATTGAGTTATATGTATATAATTTCTTTTACTTTTTTGTAAATAAATAATATGAAGAAATTATTTTAAAGTTCACAGTTAAGGTATACGTTCGAAATATTTTTTATATTTTAGTAGTAGATATAGTTTATATAAATTTACTTAATTCATCATTTTACAACTTTTGTGTAAAACATTTTAAAATGAATTATTTTTAATCTTCAATAATGATTTCATATAAAAATAAATGTATATATGTCGTATTTGTTTAGATAAAATTCATGTAAGATAGAAGTATCGACTAAAAATTATAATCATGGATATCCACTAGTTTTTAGATATATTTGTGTTACTAAATAATACCGCGCATGTATTTAATGAAGGGAATATTTGTTTTAAAATATACCATTTTGTAGGACACTTATGATTTAATGTTTTAACACTAGTTTATTATGTATTAACTGATGGATGTCTGTATTTAATATAAATTAATCCAACAACTACATAATAAATATTATAATATTTGAGAAGGTAATTTTGATTTGTGAGTAAATTTAGATTTCAGAAATGGAAGCATTAATAGAGTAGTATGCATACCTATGTTAAAAATGTTTTATAAATATATTCATAAATACGACTAATACAATTAGCTGACCTATACATTCGTGTCATTTGATCTTAGTCAAATATAGGTAAATAGATTTTCATAAATCGAAACAAAATCTAAATCGGATCATTTCTTTCATTTATTAAATCTACAAAGAAATTGTAGATTAGAAAGCCGTTTGCGTAGTAGGCATTTACCTTCATTTTATGTTTTAGATAAAAAACTTTTGGTTTTTAAATTGATTTTTCTCGTATTAAAACAAATATTTATTGCCAAATTTCCTGAATCATGCCATAATAAAATTGTAAGCAATTTAAATACACGCATTTCATACCTCGCATACAGCTTTCCATAAAATAATTTAATTAAACAAATTCGAGTTCATACCTTTATGTGTTAGTATATTCGTGTATGTAGGTTATATTTCTGACAATTTACTATACTATGAAAGAAGCTTCTATACATATTCAATGTTACAAACTATGTCTTTTGTACGTCGAGAGTCAGAAGACAAATAGGATAAACTATACAAAGCAAGCGGCTCACACAAAGTATATAAAAGAAATAAGTGATCGATTAATGATCATTGATTACATATAAGAATATATGCAAATGATCACAGTTTGAATAAATCTTCTCTGTTTATAGCATTCTATACTCAAATTAAATATAATATTAATGCTAATATCTGTCAAATCTGACGCAGATTGTTATCTATATTCTAGAAAAGAAAAACACTTAGTAAAGGAAAGAATGAAAAGAAAATCAATATTGTGACATATTATTTCAGTAAATTGAATACTAGTAGCTAATTCTTAGTTAATCGTAGTCTACGCATATAAAAATTCAAGATTTTATGAATATACATGTTTATTACCCATATAAGGTCAAATTAATCAATGAAAGTGTCAATACTTGCTGAATTTATATATTCAATGCGCTATAAATTTTAGTGCACTGTGAAATTTTATATTTTAATAAAATATTTACGTAAAATCATTGATCTACTGGATAATATAGGTTTTATATTCATATTTTGTTGAAATCAATTTGATACGCAAATATCAAATTCAAACATTTTTACTGTGAATAATTTGTTCTGAAAAAAATTTAATTTGCTACATTTCAACATAAATCAGTTTTTTAATATTGACTTTTATAAAGTTAAAGATTACAAAAAGCTTTCAGTAACCCAAGTAATAATTTTGAACTGCTATAATTACTTTCTGATAATACTTAATAAAAATCTAAAATTCGAAATGCCGAAAAAATTACTATAGTTAACGAAAGTTAGAGCAATTATTTATCTCATTATTTAACGAAAATAAATTTATGCAAACAACTGAATAACATTATTAACTACTTTTTAAAACCTGCATAATCAATAGCTGAAGTCTTTTTATACGCTTACTTGTTGTACAAAATATAATTTACTTTGGTATTTTTAATGTCCATAGTATTGTTTCAAAATTATCTTTTGATAAAACTATCTAAAAAATACTTATTCTTTACAATAATAATAAAGTTTTCTTAATCCGTATTGAAATAAAATTACCAACAGCAATAAATTAAGTTTCCTTACAAATCTGTTTCAATTTTAATTGTTTTAAATTTATCATTTTGAATTTTAATTCAATAGCTAATAATATATTTAAATGAAATTTACATGCATACATAGTGTATGAAAAAATGTATTCCATCTATTTTAGATTCAAATTTGCTTATATGAAAAAAATGTAAGCAATTTACATAAAATATTTCACAGAATAACGAAAAGAAATAAATAGCTGTTTCGATATTTCTATTGTTGCCATTCAAAAAAGAAGGAATATCACTGAAGAACTATTAGAGAGAACTGTATGTAACCAAACGTGCTGTAATACTCAATAACTGACCGTTTATTCCCAATAATTAACTCTATTACATCCTCTTGAGGTAAATTCATCCCAATCAATAGAAGAATTTTCTTCAAACATCGATTCAATGCGACATTTGACCATTGTTAATTAACTTCAAGAAAAATATTGAGTGGCTGAAGATGTTCGGTGACTGGCTCGCTACAAGATCTCATGCATGTTATGAGGAATTGTTGTCTGCGCCTGCTTGAGTGTGGCCACTATTATACTGTCCCTGGAAAATACGTAAGAATGGAAATGCCAACTATTCATTTAATGTCATCGTCATCATTTCGTCTTTTCACACAAGACGACGGAGAAGTATTTCTTCGAAAGATTCTTCTTACCACGTATATTCCTTTGACATTCAAGTCAATCAATAAATCTCCAAATAACAAATTCTTTTGGTAGTAAACTGCACTGCTGAGCCTCTATCAATACATAATATGTACATCTTTGTGTATTATTATATTCAAAAGAAACACTGTAAGAGCTGGATAACTGAGTTTATTATCCATCGCTTTCTTCTTCTTTTTGTCTAGTACCCACGATAACACAGATTTTTTTACAAATGTTGCCATTTCCCTTTCTATGATTTATATTTCTTTAGACGAGTATACGAGTACGCTTTACTATACCACATTGAAGAATGTAAGACTTCTGGATATAAATACAAAATGAAGTCTATAAGGAAGAAATATAAATATTCTGATTTCGTTAATCATGTAACGTAATATTATCTAAACACAACTTGCATGTTATTTTAAGAAGTTATTTTCTCTTAAAGATATGCAATACTTATATTATCAAGCTTTTGTAAACATGTACATGTAAAATACATATTGGGGTTGGTATTACAGGCTCTAACACATTTAAGTTCGACTTGGTCTCAAGAGTGCTGTCGAGTTAATGGTTATTTCATTCCTAGTATTATAGATTGTGAAACCATTAATATTTCTAAAGGTATTTAGTTTTTAATCCAAAAATTTTTAAATATATATTTGGAATATATTTTAGTCACAATAAACTATAATAATATATTTTAAATATACAATCCCGACGCCGAAAAGAAACGGAACTATTGTTAAAATATAAATATTTTGATTTAAAGTATGTTTGTTATTCAATCATAAAACACAACAAACTATATATTTTCTTAAATCAAGTAATAATGTTGTCATGATGTCATGATGTCATATGACGTCATAATATCATATACAATTGCCATGTGTATGTAGGTATATATACTATACTGCACATTAACAAAATACTCCATCTAGATAATTAATTAATGCTTTTCGTCTACTTTATTTATTCATATAATCTGACCAAGCCATCACATAGAGATTTCAATGAAATTATATCTTGTCTTTGAGCACGTAAAGTCTTTTGCATAGATGAGCATATTATACACTTCCTGCAGCTCCCTTATCTGCAAATCACGCAGATTCGCCTCACTATAATATAGTATTGATTACATACATCTGATATCTCTAATTACAAACATTGGCTTGCATGGTTACAATACAAGAATAATTCATTTTAAAGAAATTGTAAATTATCATAACAACATCCTTAATTATTTATTATCATGTACTCAGTCATATTCTCATTTTTCAAACAACTCGAAAAATGCACATAGATGTCTGTGGTGAAGTTCAACTTGAAGGGTGAAATTTATTGACATATATTGAACTTAAAAATACATTGTTTCTGGTTTTTGTTTATTTTTTAATGGACAGATCAGGAACAAACAAGATTCTTTATTACATGATTGTCTCGAACCGAAGTCTAAAATTAAATATGTCAAATTTGGTCTATAAATATATATCTTACAATATATCAATTATTGGTTGGTGCTTAAATGGGAATACAGACTGAAAACTAGAACTTAATTTAATAACACATGTATTGTTATATTACAAGACTTATATTATTAAAGATATAATAAATTGAATAGTATTCCTCAATAATAAGGCTTTCATATTCTATAAAACGACAGATTCAAGAATTATAAAATATCTATACTAAAATATTACCATAAATTCAATAAATTCATTAAAATATGCATCTGTATAAGCGACATTTTCTAATGCAATATGTATAAAGTTAATTTTAAACATGGATTCCGTTTATAATTTTTCCTGAATATCTGATATAGGCATAAAGATATGAACCAAGATCCAAATACCAGGGAATACTTATATATATATAGTAGTCCTTGCCAAATACGTTTGACAATTATTCCGAGATTATTCTAACTAATTTCATACTTTTTCTTCAGATCACCTTTCATTAAATTATATTATTTTTATTTTATTTTATTCCTAAAAGCTATATACTTATGAATTTTTAGTACACTAAACGCAAAAAAATGCTAGGCACGCATATGTACATAGTATTATGTAGTATCAATAAATTATATTTTATGGCTTTTTAAATAAAAAATGTTGTCTTTATATAATAATTCTTATTTAAAATATACAAATATGTATTATATATACCTACTCCACTGAAAGGAACGTTCATGGCAGAACTATTAATATTATTATATAGTTACAATGAACGATTTAACAGAGATACATAATACTAATAACATTATGTATAAATAGTGCATGCTAAAATTATTCGAAATATTAAAATATAAAAATTTAATTTGATAACAACAAAATAACCGTTATATCTAAAAGCATACTCACACAAGAATGCTTAGATTCAAATGTAAAATTTACAATATTTGACATCCCCAGATGGGATAAAAAATTATCGTTTGTAACTCCTATGTGCATTACTACGTTGAGACTAGACTAGCTATTTCAATTTTAAAAATATTTATTTTGAAGACTACCGAGAGCCAACTGTATGCTAACTAACTTGTACTAACCAATTACATCTTGTGCAATCATTGTGTTTTGTAAAATGCAGCCTTATGGATGGAGCAGACAGCAGCAAGCACCTCAAGCGCCTCCCACAAATGGGTGGCGGAAGTATCAGTATTTCACTTCCTTCTGCCAGACTGAAAATCAAGTGTAGCCAGTCCGGAAATGCATTACCGATCCCATCTCAACCTCTGGGACATTTATTTTCCGCTCCTATAACCGATTACACATCAACACTGCTCTGCAAACCCCACTATAATGTAATAGTGTAATAACTGATAGGTTACTACATATGGGCAGCACCAAGGTTGTAATTGCCTTATGTAACGTCTTCAAATACTATATTATAATTAATCTCAAAGTGGAATCAATGGAAGAATCAAAATGTGTGTTACATCTTGTAGTGAGATGTCAATATGATACGTATGATAAGACGCACCATTATCAAAAACTGTTATGAACAAGTGTGCCGAAGCCTCTCTATAAACCCAGAATAATAGGCAAGATCTAAATAATAAAATGATTTATGGATTAAAAGTACAGATACTATGAATGTACTTTTATAATTAATCTAATCCCAAGTAAAGGGTATGTATACACTGAAATGTGGATATATAGTAATAGACGTATGAAAGGTTTAAAAGTTATAAAGTTTACAATAAAAGCAAATTCATTCGTGCATTAATGGGTTTATGGAATTAAGGTATGACAGTAAGACATGTATAGCTTTATTAGCTAATATGATTTCTGTATACATGCCGTATAATTAAATAAGAAATAAAGTTGTATGGTTTACTTTTTAACGCCACAAACTAAATATTCGCACTGTTGTGAAAACAGCGTGCACTAGATGTCCAGATAAACAATGTCCAGATAAACAAATGATATTCAAGTCTATTAATCGCATAGATAATATACAGAAATGTTATATATCAAGTTATCATTCAATTAGAAAATATAAACAATCTACATAAATGATCTTAAGATCCATCTAACCATCCCTCCTAAACCTTGTCTAATTTGCAATCCGGAGAAATACCAAAGAAATTAAATTAAAATATATTAAACATTTTCAAAAGAAAACAGAATCTCAAATTATGATTATACTTTGTTTATATATTAAAGAACATTCATATCTCCAGTTAGTATAACATTAGGCAAATATGACTTTAAACAGAAATAAATTTAATGGGTAACCAATACCCAAAAATGTCTATAGGTACCATTGACTAATAACATATATACAAACATAGCGTCAAAAATTATTATTGATACACAGTTTAGTATATTAACAAGAAAAAATAAAAGGCAATTTCGAAATATATATTGTAAGGTAGAAGAATAATTAATCTGTAATTTGCACCCATAAAGGTGCTAAATAAGACAGTTCCCTCCCCACTTGTCTCTCTCTCTCTCTCTCCCACTCTCTTCTCACGATACCTGTATTACACCGTCATAATAGCTGACACGCCCATTCTTCCTTACATTTGCTTAGCTCATTAAGCCAGTAATGCGGCTCAGAGATGTGTAATGCCTATATTAACGACCTAAGCTGTATTTCACATAAAATAAACGTATGAAAATTACCTCCTTACATCTATCTAACTGTGATATATAGGTATTATGTATAAAATAAATGTTTCGTAAAATTTTTATGTTACACAATAACCATACAGGTAATAAAAAAATACATTTCTATAATAGACTGTTATATATTATGAAACATAAAAATTGTATCTCAGATATAGACAGCAGGAATTGTTTTAATAGACAATAGGTACCATTAATTAGAGTAAATTTAAATGCATCTAAGAAAAAAAGATTTCTATATTGTTCTTAAAAATTTGAAATAAATCTTTCAATAGATCTTTCAATATAGTAATAAACAAGTATACAACTTAGGTATTTACCTAATGGTATGCCTATTTAAAATCTTTTTAATCCTTCTATGCTATTTTGCAATGCTTCCATTATTTTTTTAAGTTATACACAAACTTTAAGTTTGACATAAATTATTATTTCCAAAATAGTTCTTTTTTTGTTAATCAAGATCATTTCAAATTATATCTAAAACAGATAAGAGTAACCGTAAAAATTAAAATGGTCACTAAAGTCCATAGTAAGTGGTAATTATCGATAATACAGGCAAAATTTTAAAATGTTTATTGTTTTTTCTCTCTTATCTGAGCGCATACAAAATACTACAATATTGATTTAGTACTTTGCAAAACTAGGCTGGATGATATGTATTACTATATATTATATAATATGTGAACTTTTTACTTAAAAGCAATATTGGTGAAAAACTTTCTACACATTTAAACACTTGTTCAATTTACGGTATTCTCCAACGTTCTGCAGGAACTCTTTCAATGTACTCAAATATAGAGCCCATAAATTGTACTCACATACAAGGCCCGAACACTTGTGGTGAGGACTTGGTCCATTTCATTAAGATCAAGGATTTGGATAAGATCCAACCCAAACTCGATGGTGATCTGCTGAACCCACTCATCCAGAGCAATGATGTGCTTCTTAGGTGTCCTTCCATCAACCACAGGCCGCGACCGCTTGTCATAATCCACCAGAAGGTCCCTGATCAGTGCTTTCTCCCGCCAGCCGTGCTTGGAGGGTAGCTTTATCGTATGGTCGTGCTCTGAGAAGGTGTTACCGAGCACTGTTGTCACTAGCAACCAGAGTAGGGCGGGCGTAAGCTCTAGAAATCATCACAAAGAGATTATGTTAAGCATTACGCAATGTGTTATCACATTTTTAAAGCAAAAAAGAAATAATACTAGGCATAGATAAATGACCAAACTGGCAACTGATTCACCTTAATTCATTCTGTATTAAAGTTTTTGAAGTTATTTACCGTATTACAATTTATTTTAGAAAATAGTCAAAAAATTAAAATGCTTCTAAAATTTAATAAAAAAATTGGTAGTCTAAAATAACTTTTTATTGATCTTTTAAACTATTCAGAAAAAATCGTTGGTAACTTTCATTGAGGATTTGTATAAAAATACCATTTTCATTAAAAGAAATTATAAATATAATACACAACAAATACATACATGAAAATATGCATATAAAATGATTAAATTAAAAACTTCATATTGGCCATGATTACTTTAGAAAATTAAAATATCGAATAATTTCTAATCTAACATCTCATCAATTTCATGTAATATTACATTATAATTGAAAAATTATTTTAATATTAGTGTAATTCAATTAAAAATAGTAAACTATTTGATTTAAATTTCGTTTCATTGAAGACAAAAATTAATTTCAGTATAATATTAACACATGGATACTTTTTCCTTGAAATGAATGTATGTGCATATTTTCTTTACATCTATTTTCGATCACTTGATTAGTGTGTTTCAAAATATCTAAATTTCCATGTCCACTTTTTAAGATTTTATAACGACGTTTATTAAGAAATGTTATGTCTAATAAAAACATTTATTAATTTCATGTTATTAAATTTCTTGCAAAATATTGATAATAAGATTACGAAAAGAAAATCTTCCAAAAGATTGTTTATTGTTATATTATTGATTGAAAAACTTCCATATTACTTTTTTTAAATATCGAAACTTTCAGCAACAGTTGGCAGTGCACTATAATTTCTTTCTGTTGAATGGTGGCTAGTTTTTGACATACACCAACCAAGTAACTACCATTGATTATTATTATGCAAATGTTCTTCATGAAATTTGCTAACTGCTAATAATAGTAAGCATAATATTTTCTTTACCATAAGGAGTTTTATTCGTTATGAAATGGAAAAATAACATTAATTTGCACATATACGATTTATTGAATAACAAAATAAAATAGCTTATATATATATATAAATATATTTCTACGATAAAATTAAGTGATATATATACCTAATTGTACAAATATATATATAGCAATACGTGTATTTTAATCGATAATGTGAAAAGGACTTTAATTTAACACTAAAAATTACATTTTACCTTTAAAAAAGTAAGTAAGGAAAGTAGACTCGGAAGTCTTATAAAAATTATAAAAGTATGTACATATAAAATGTAACGATTTATTAAGTTTACATTTACCAAATTTTAATTTATCACAAAAAAAACTGTCATGCTCTGAAGGAATCAATTTAGATAAGACATAAGTCTAGACTATTCGAGGTACTAATTGTGATATATGTACTATAAAAAGGACTATATTAAAATATTTCATTGAGTCACACTTACAAATTGTAATTTGGTTATCAATAAAAAATATATAATATGGTAATTCTGTTGTCATAATTAAGGAAATTGAATTATTTAAATATTTCGGAAAAAAAATGCAAATTGACTTTCTTCACAATTTTTATTCTTTTAACATATTTCTACTGCGATCAACCAATTAAATAATATATAATGTAGTTTTAAGAAATTGTACATTACCCATATAATAAATTCAATTTAATAATTTGTACAAAAAAGTAGTACCAATTGAATAACTAATAATTAAATATTTCGTTAACATTAATTTAAAGGTAATATTTGATTTTCAGGTAAAATAATCAAACTTGTCTAAAATATCGATTATTATACGCAAAATAATTTGATAATATAAACATTTTTATTTTATTACAACAGTATTATTACATAGAAATTTCCATGTCAAAAAATAACTAGTATTAAGCAATTTAAATATATCTATATTGTGAGTCTGGCTAGAACCAGATTTTTGTCATATATTACGATTTGAGTGTTTCACAATTTCATTTTCATTTGAAGTGCACAAACAAAAATGACTAATAATGGTGAGCAATTTTGATTTCTTTTGGAATTATAAACAAGTGTAAGATAGTTGTTTAAAAAATACGCTTTAAGCTGACATCATGCAATTGATATAATATATTATAAATCAAGAACTATAGTTTAGAGAATTAAGATGAACTTACACCACTGTATTTTTAGCCCATCTCTCCCTATTTATGTATTTCCCTACACACTGGCTCATAAGACATAGTTTAACTCATATACCTGCCAATATAAAGATTTAACTATTATAATTAGGGAAGGATTGAAAATAAAACTTGAAGGCAGATCAACTGTGGGTAAAGAGAGCAGGCATCGATAATTGCCGGCAAGTACATAATATAGAGTCCGCTCATACAACACCACATCAAAGAACTCCCCTTACAACCTTGAAGTAGCCCTTTTTAAGATAGACTGCTCTCTTAAGGTAAATATACCGTCCAATTAGGTAATATGCATAATATACACAATATTTTAAGAGAAATATAACGGATAACGCGGTAAGGAATGAAAAAGATAGAACAGGTTAGTTAGTTTTAATACTATAAGTAGACCTACTTGTTTCTTAACTTATCTTTGAGTTGGCAGAATTCACAGTCCAAATCATGCATAGAGTAAGTACTGCTACTAGTGAGTAAAGTACCATACAATAAACTTTATTGTATACTACACAAAACTAGAAGAATAATGTTTAAATAGTTTTTTATGTTTAGTCCTCCTCGGAGTTATGTAATATTAAGATTCAAAAAGCAAAAAAGGCAGGTGGAGTAATTAATTAGTAAACATGATTATTTAACCAAAAATGCCTCCCGCATGGTCTGACAATTGATTTTTTCGACGATTTAATCAGTATAAATTTCCTACCATGCACATTTGAGGTGAATCTGTGTTGTAACAGTAAAAAATTGTTAAACTAATTGTTAATTGTAGTGAAGAACTGTATCCTTTCTTATATTATATAGTTCAATGTAATGTCTATTCATTTTCTATCTAAGTCTAATTAACAAAACTCATAATGTTCAACCCATAATTAATCTATCAGATTTAATCGCATCTATACACTTAAGTAATACATAAACCTATACCTATATATGTATTTATTCACACACTATTTATTATTCATTATTGATCTATTGGTGGTGCAGCTAATACAGTTACTGTTAAACGATTTTCTCCTGTTAAATGATTTTCTCCTGTTAAATGATTTTCTCCTG
>JAYRBW010084248.1:0-45886 GCA_036023295.1 Invenusta paracnida
TAGGGATATTATTAATTCAACTAAATTACAAATTAATTGAAAGATCACGTTATATTACTCATTTTAGTATGAGTAATATAGCGTGATTTTTTTGGTTGGGTAGCTTTTGGTGTCGATCCATCCGTCGAGCTTGCCGTTAGCTATTTGCCTCTAGGGGGCCCTAGTTTTTTTTTCGCCGGGGTGTTGTATAGAAAAAGCGGTATACATTCATAACAACATTTTTTTATTTTGGAGTACAAAATGAATATCAGAATTATTATTCCGTATAGCATAAATTTATATGTTACTTGGATGTCGAGTATTTTTGTGTTAGATATTTCATATTATATTTGTTCAAGTTAAACTGAAGCAGTTTAAACGTTATAAAACAAGCTCACTGACCTACCGATGTATGTATGTAAGTAGATAGAGTTTTTGACTTATTCACTTTCTTGCTTTACGGGAAAGTAAATTTAAAGTCTTTAAATTAATAAAATAGGAATTATAATATTTATAAGGTGTCCAAGAGTTATATTCAGGTAGCAATAAAAACATATCCTTCAATAAAATGAAAAGGTGGCCCAAATTATTACAAAGATATTTGAAATTTTTTATTTGGTACAAAAATGATTGCCGATTTAAAAATAAATTATACTTATAATATATATAATATGTCTACGTGTGTGTGCAAATGTATATAAATATTATTAGGAAACTATAGTGTATCAAAATTTTGACAAAACACGTGTTGTTGGAAGATAGAATAAAAGATGTCTTTCATGCAAAATATTTAGTTAGACAGGCTGCTCAGTTATTCCTTAAATTAGAGATGATAATATAGTGTATCTCTAAGAAATAGAAGATTAAGAAGCAATTTACAGAAGGTATTGAAACAATTTAAAACGTTATAAAGTAAGCTCACCAATCATCAAAACTATTGAAAACCATAGTTATCCATCAGTGGTTTATAAACTACATATGTTGATAACTATACTACTATAGTTTGATAACCAAAGGCCAATGGTTAAACTTTATAGTTCAGCTATAGCAATATAGCCGGAAGGGGGCCTCAGGCAAAAAAATCGGGAGCTCGGTTCCCTATCTCTGCTTATGTATAGTTTAATTATTATTATTAATATTAATAATTTATCAGTGTATTTCAGTGTATAACATTAATAAGCAATATATTTTGTTTAATTTAAACTACTTCTAATAATTACAAGTAATATATGTATAAAATACAATTTTTTTTTCGACGTAAAGTTAGTATTCTCTCTAAAATCATTAAAAATATGTTTTTCTTATTAAAGGTACGAAATAAAACAATGGCGTTTCCAAGGGGTATGGGGGGGGGTCAAAGGGATATATATCGACCTTTGCTATACTAGGCTGGTGAAACCCTTGCCTCAGCCATCAATAAGCGCCAAAATAAATTATTAAATTATTAAAAGTATATTATTTAAAATTGAACCTGTGTATTAATTGTATTATTTGAAATGCACTTTAATTATACCTATAAAAGGAAAACTTCTTTTTATTTACAATATTTTTAGATCTCATTTGAATATTATAATATCATTGGCGTGCGTTTAATTTTATTGTCAGAGTATTTTGACAATATATATATATATTTAATTACATACTGTGTATAATTTGATATTATTGCTTTTATACATTGATTTAAGTAAAGGAAATGTGTTTAAGGTTCAAATATCAAAAGTAATTAATTTGGATTAAAAAAAATTAACCGCTAATTGCCCGCCTTCGAACCGCCAACTATGTTTTCACCGGGTAAGAATGGCGTTTCATCAATTATCAAGCAGTCCGCTCCAAAGTGTCTCCTATATACGCACTTCCCATGCACTGAATCTTGCAGTGGGTGATACAGTAAAAAATGTGCCATTGCTAAAAAAACTTTGGAAGATTCCTATATGAGCTAACAAAGCTCATCAAATATTCGCCATTGTGTCAGGCTGCTTTAAAAAAGAAGAAGGAAGAACTAAATATATCAGATCTCCAGCTTCCTATTGACACATGCAGAAAGCTATTCAAAAATCAAGCTTCTTTTGTCCAACAGGATGGACCGTTAGAGCAAAGGCCCTTCATTCAATAGTGATAAACTATAATAGACCCATCCAAGAAATGCTGGAATGGTGCGAAAATTCGAAGAATACAAGTGATTCTGATATACGTGCAAGAGCTGGTGGCGTAGCTAAGAAGATGGATACTTTTCGTTTTGTTTATGGTATTCACCTTGCAACACTGGTACTAGATCACTCTGATTATCTCAGTGTTACACTTCAGAATCCGAAACTCTGTGCTTCAGATGCACAGATTGGTGGTGTCAACTCTTCGAAGTCTGCGCACTGATGAGCATGCTCATAGTTTTTATGAGAATGTAAAACATGTAGCTCAGTGTCTAAATCTTACTGAACCAGAGCCTAGCCTTCCTCGCCGAAAGTTTTATCCCAAACGACTGGATCAGGGTGCAACACCACATCATCCACAAAACCCTTCAGAGTATTACCGAGCTCAATATTATGCATCCATCGACACTGTCGTTTCAACCATTGAACATCGCTTCAATCAACCAGACTACAAAATATATACAAATCTTGAAAACCCTATAATAAAAGGTGCAGTTGGTGATCAAGAATATGTGAAATATTTGTCTGCTATTCAGGATCTGTATAAGACAAATTTTGATTTTACACAGCTAAAATCGCAACTCAGTATCTTTGACAAAACGTCTATGGAGCCGGAGCAAAGTCTGAAATCAGTAGTTAATCACCTGCGTAAGCTCAATCTAGGCCAATGTTCTCTTTCGACACAGGTTGTCAAACTTTCCCAATTTTGCCTCGTTATGCCAGCTTCAGTTAAGCTTAATTCAGGCCAAGGTTCTCTTTTGACACAGGTTGTCAAACTTTCCCAATTTTGCCTCGTTATGCCATGCTGTGAGTGAGCGTGCTTTTAGTATGTAGTATGAGACGAATAAAAACATTTCTACGGAGCTCAATCATTCAAAATGGGTTAAACCACACAATGTATCTCAGCATTCATTCCGATAAATTGCTTCACGTCAATCTAAAAGAAATTTTAAATGAGTTCATTGAATCCAATGATAGAAGAAGATCAAGTTTTGCAAAAGTGTAATTTTACCTTTACTAATTTAATAGACATTTACAAACACGCCTATAACTCACTAGGTATTCAACTACTAACTATTGATTATAGATAATATGTATGTATTTCTTAGTTCACATCTTATTGTTACATAATATATTGTGAATACCTATTACAATGTTACCTTAATAAACTATATACTATATATTACTATTAAAATTAGTAATTTGTCAGTAATAGTTTCCGTTTTTTTGGTTTAGAATTAATGTATATATATATATTATGCTGTAATAGGTAAATACCCTTTTAATAAACTTTTTATAATAATGTTATGTTAGATACTATACAATACATCATCATGTAAAATAAAAAGATTTTATTTTTGTTTACCTGATTTTTCCACTCTTATATTTTCGACAATAAAATATTAATATTATATCATGACGCCCCAAATACTATAGCCCCCCCCCCAATAACTGTATGAGAATTACGGCCCTGTATACTAATTATGTATAACTATCAATTTATGGTCTATTGAGGTTTTTCTCTCAAGTTAATAAAAAGTATTTTTGTCGTTTTTTATTAAATACGAATAAATTATATATGTACGTTTAATTATTTATATATATATATACGTATAATATACATTGTTCGTGGATATTGTGAAATCATTATCTAGATATCAATTTAATGTGATATTATGCAAATTCAAGTAAACTAAATTTTTAATTTTTAAATTACATACTATATTCAAATTAGTAAACACATGCTGCTGGCGTCCTATTGTCTAGCGAAATGTCTGCCTAATGACGGCATTCCAATCAAATGATGACTCAGGTAGATGTGCATTTTTCTGTAGTGTACAGCTGGGGAGTAGTCACCTATAATAATGTAGGATGTGATGAGTCGTGCTCTATAGACCTCACCTTTCTCATACTACTAAAATTTTGTTATCATAGACAATAATTTTTCTAAATTTGTATTCTCTTTTTTGATTAATTTGACGAACTGGTTCATCGATCTAGTTCGATAGAATTGTGTCTACATAATATAATTGATTCGACGAGCTAAATAAATAAAGGGGAAAATTCTGTTTTCTCATTGGTTAAAAAGTTTATATAATGATTTACCTAATTATTGTAAATATTTATAATCTTTACATTAAACTTGACATAAGAATTAAAAATTTTGATATTTGTAAGTAAGATTTTGTGTGTTTTCTGTTGTACAATAAGCTTATTTTAATTAAAAACATTGATGAAATAAAGATAAAGATAACTCAAATAGATTTGAAGGCTTATTTAAATGATTAATTATTATTATAGGATTGTTTTCTGCATAGCCAAGTGATAAAAATTTTGAATTCTATATACATATATGTCGATAAATGTACAGCTTATCATATAATTTCATCCCGAGGTGTCCTTATTAGAGGTAAATTAAATAAGATAAAAAAGATAATGAAAAAGATAGGATTACTATATTCATATACACTCATAATAAAAGCTGAAAGTAAATGATATCAAAATAATCATTCTTAAATGAACAGAGATTTTTCGAACATAATTTAGAATCATTTTACTCAAGTAAAATAAAATCTTCAAAAAATTTTAAATTCAAATATTGTACTACTTGAAATTTTAGTTAACAGCCTATAAAATATTCTCATAAAAAGGACAATTTTAAATATGTAAATTTATAAAAAGCCCAGGAAGTTTTAATTTAAAATAGGATTAATAAAATAAATAGTTTTATAAATAGAAATATGTAAGGGCATATAAGATAATGATATAAATATTACATTATTTACTTTATATAACTTTATTTAAACCATAATTGATTAAAACTTGTCACAAAAAATACATGACATAAGGGACATTTATGTAATAATGCACGAATTTTCTTGGAGATTTCCAAATTGTTTCCCGACACTTTGACTTGTTTAAAGTAAAATGTCTTAAAGTGTGTGCTGCATTAATAAGGGTGTTCAAAGAGAAATAATCCACATAAAATAAAACCGTTATACTACATTGTCTGGCAAAAGTACATATGCAGTAATATTTTAACTTTAATTCTCTTTATGTTTAATCTGACAATTATTGCGGTAATGTATCCCCTGCATACCCGACGATGCGGTGGTATACCCGATGATGCGACCCATGATAGTCGCGATTGTTTAAAGAAAAACAATCTAAGTTTAATATCTACATTCTTAACAATAGATTTGGCTACCTGTTTTTTAGAAGCAAACTATTATATACATTTGAACAATGATATTTTGTTATTAAATTTGTCTTGCATTTTTTGTAGTAGGTATTTTTCTATATATATATTATATATTTCTCTATATATTTTTGTGCAATTTTCTTTCTAAATTTACAAGTTATGAAATAGTACCTCTACACATATGTTCTCATAAAACTATCTAAAGTAAATCTACATAACTTTTAATTATTTAGTTATAATATTTAACATATAAAAAGTATATAATTATGTACCTCTATGCATATTTATGTTAAATATGTGTATAACATATCTATAATTTATGAATACACATTGCAATACACAAAAAAAGTTGGTGCTATTATCGACCTGTAACAATTCTTCATTTTTTGCCTCTAAGCGACCTCACTATAGCCAATAACAAAAGAATTGTTATTTTAATGAATATAATAATAAATATAACTTGTTATGAATGTTTATTCTGTAATCTCAAATATAAAATATATCAATTTATTTAAAATCAATACATATTTAGTATTCTTTAAAATTTGAAAGACAAAAGAATTTCAATTAAATTTCTCCAAATATCATTTTCAATAATATGTGCATTTTAAATCATGCAGCTGTGCCTATGACCGATTCGAATCAAGGTATGAATCATAGAGTTAGACTTAATCACTTCTTATATATCTAGAACGAATATTACTGCGTTTCTTTAATAATTCAACAGCAACAACTTAATTTTTACCACAAAGTTAGCGATATAGCTAACTATAGCCATATTGGTTATAGTATTATATTATATGTATTTTAGGTTATATGTAGTATTATATTATAGTATATAACTTTAGCCATATACGGTTAATGTCTTAAATAATTAAAGTCTATTTCTGTGGTATGAAATATTATAAATTATTATCTTAGTATTTATACTGAACCTTTTGTAATTAAAATAATATTAATAAAGTTCTACTACTGCAAAATTTAATTAAGTAGTATAAAATTAAAACTTGTTAGTTTTAGACAGAAAATTTCTTTATGAAGTCTTATCGATAAAACAACATTCAAAATATTTAATTAGAATCAATATAACTAAATGTGAAACAAAAAAATCAAAAATTGTAAATCGAATAGTAATTTTTGTTAATTGAAAATTTATACTAAGCCATTTATACTTCAATTTATTAAAGAAACGTTTACAGAAGACTTAAAACATTATTATATGTTTAGGAATGTAGGTACTAGTTTTGTAAATTTGATTTTGCTTGTAGTAGTATTAAAGTCTAACATTCAAGAAATATACAGCTTGTATACTTAATTATTTATTCTTATTTACACATTCTATTCGTAAAATATTTTGGTTTTAATTAATAAAGTTACATTGATATTAAAGAAGATACCACTTTAGTCTATGTAACGAATTTCAGTTAAAACATAATATTTATGTCTGGAGAAAGCTTAAGCATAAAATAATTTAAAATATAGGAAATTGAATAACTTTCATTAAAAACTTTATTAACTATTAACTAACTATTAACTATTATTAACTTTAATATTAAAAACTTAGTATATATAATTTTGAACATATTTCTGAAATTGGGATAAAAAGGTTGTTGAGCAAATTTCTTAAAGTGTGGTTACTTCTATAAAATTAGAACTCATCTACATACATTGTATTTAATGTCTTCAAATGAATTCTTGCTATGCGGTCGTTTTCTTTTAGTTATGGTTTTATGTAGGCCATGGGTCAATATACCCACATTACTTATAGACCCATCTTGGAACCACACGCTTGTAGTTATGGTTTTTAGGCACCTCAGTTGGGGTGATTATCAGTCTAACACAAAATAACTATAGAAGCTATATGGACGAAGCAACAGGATTATCGATACAATGCTCACTGTCAGATAAAGAGCGTATAAATACCCCGTGGTGGGGGGGGGGATATCGTACAGTTCAAACAGTGGCGTCAGCCCCCCGCTAGGCCCTCTGAAACAGGACATCTGCTTTTCAGCGCTTTTGACCAGTCAAAATTAAGCTCAACTGAATTGGAGAGGGGTGACCGACCTGGATTAACAACGAAACTCTCTTGCTTGAATAGCAGTGCACCGCCTTCCAGATATTAACAATTGTTGCACTTGAAGAAGAGATACCTAACTTTTGAATCTGTTGCAGACGAGTTTGCTCCATTGAATGCTAAATTCTTCCATCTTGACGTGCTTATAGCTTCTTTCTGTGTTTTTCTTTTCTCTATATATATAGTTACTTCGTCAGGCTGGTCAGTGTTTAAGAGAACCTTCCTCAAGTACCTGCTGAAGAGATGTATTCCGTAGGGGATGTTATTGTTTCAGACTAATGGATTGGCAGCGTCTTGAAGTGCAGAACAGCTTACCAGAACAATAATATGCACAGTCGCTTAATGACTGTACAGTATTGAACATACTATCTATATACTAGCTTTATGAAAAACGTGTAATTTAAAAAATATATTTTTGTTCTCTCTCTCTTTTGTGTCAAGAGCACAGCTGTGCAAGTTGAACGTATAGGTTCCGTTTCAATTATATAATAGGTTACTTTATAAACAAATAATTATTTAGCCGTTACTAATCACTTCTGATAAAATCTATAAACTCCGATTTTGAGTAGATATTTTACACCTAAGTAGTATTATACCTACCTACATTATTGGATCATCAATGAATGTGCATTTTGAGGATAACTTGTCAAATTAAGATGTCATCTGAGCTACTAAGTGAAGATAGGTAATACTTAAATACAGCTTATTATTAATAATGAAGACACCCTGTCAAAGTAATTAGATTAAACATATTTACCTCTATACAGTCTCATACTTGTCAAAAGATTAAATATTCTTATATGGTCAAATATAACCGACATATTTCTCTTACAAATGTTATATGCGCAATATATCCAATATATGCAGTTAATCCATATAAAGTAGAAATTAATCAATATATACACATATATACAACATTTAATGTAAAACAAATATTAGAGGGTTAATCAGATTCTTTTGTTTATCTGATTAAAACTTAGTAACTGGCTTTACACATTTGAGTTTCGATTAATTTAACTGATACTATAAGTACCTGATTTAATCAGATTATTTTGTTTATCTGGCTGTATAACTTAAGCAACTAGTTCTACACAATTGATTATTCAGTTTCGATTATAAGATTTCGAGTTACTGATAAACAAGTTTTTATTTTTAAATACAAAGTTTTCCAAGTGATTTGTTAATTTATTTTAAAAGAATGAACTCAAAAGATTTGAAAACATAGTAGACAGTGCCACATTAACGATATAAGTGGAGGTTTTATCAACAGAAATAACCGAAACACAAATGCATATTAAACAAGAGTCTATGTTATACATGTAACCGAATTAAACGAAAACTATAAACTTGATAATATATACACACATATATAGACACACACAAACAAATTTCTATATTTTCAACATTAATTTTGTAGAAATATTCATTGTTTAGAAAATTGTGAAAAACATAAAATATTCATATGATAATCTGATAAAACCACAATAATTTAATATTCAATAAATCTGTATTTGTATTATTTTAACATGTTAATTATGTCAGAAGAACTATGGTGTTTTAGTGAGAAACATTTTTTTTATAAATTCATAATGCTTGCTTGTTCCACCTCAAATTGCTCGATATAATATTTTTTTCTTCCAGAAAAATAAAAGTGTTTATATGGATTTTATATTAAGGCGCATGTTTTATTGGGAATTGGCGCCGAAATAATCACAAAGGTACTATTTCATTTTGTAAAATTACAGTATAGTGGGAACAAATACATAAGATTATTACTCGACGTTTAATTAGATTTAGTATTATTGACCAAAAAATATAATTATAACAATAAAAAATACCATGAAAATGTGTTTAAATATTTTTTCTAGGAGATATTTGACACGTATAACTGGGAGTAATATTTCAGTGTTTGAAGGATATTTTTGGAAATCTTTATGTAGGTATATATATACAGACATGGTTTTGGGGAAATCTTTATGTTTTTATTTCTTTTTGTGTGAGAGTTGCTTATTAAACTATTTTCTTTAAGGTCTATACTAGGTTCACCTATGAAATGTGTATATCTGCAATGTAATTCATAAAGAAATTTAATTTCCTAATTGCAACAGAAATAAATTAGTTATATGGTATGGTTTTTTTAAATTGAGTATATAGAATTTAGCTCTATAATGTGTTTTATTGCCTTCACATTTAAGAAATATTATCTATATACTTTGTGCACAAACGCACATTTGTACTTTCTTTATTATACTTATGAATGTCACTTTTTTATAGATTGTATTATATTTTTTATAAATCATATTTATCGATAAAAATTATCAGTTCGAACTACTGTCTTTTTCTTTATTGTAATTTTCTGTTAATCGATTTATCTTTTGTTACTATTTAATATGCCCCTATATATACATATATTAGTAGGTAATGTATATACATTGAATTAAATAAATGCTTAAACTTCAGTATTTAAAATCCAGCAGTAGATACTGATGCAGGTGACGCACAGAAGAACCTTATTAAGGTAGGTCGCTCTTCAAAGTACCAACGGCTACTGTGAATGTTTAGGTAGGTATATGCAAAGGCTAGAACAGCATTACCTATACCAAATACATATTGTTATTTAATATAGAATCTGATGGTAGGTTGGCAGAACTAAATCAGAATACGAGTGATGTTGGATGACACCCAGACGACAATTGGGAGGCGGGATTCACTGTCCACAGTCCATCGCTTCATAATAGGAAGCTCGTGAAATCTTGGACCGCCTGCTGATTCTTAAGAACCCCTTTGGAGAGAAGTCTCACCCCCTGTATCTCTTCTCTTCTCCGCCCCTGTTATATGTATATCTAAAGGTACGTTCATGAACGCCTCTTCAGAATATTCAGGCAGAGTTGCAAGGATTTATGGGGAGCCAAAATATGTAGCTGTGTGTACTGATGCCTACGCTGCAAGTGCAGAAATGCATATAACCTATTGTTATTCTATACCAATACCTACCATAATGGAGTAGTGCGTATTTATGAACCTTAAACTATATTATTATTGTTGTATTCGTACGACGTATATTCACTTCTTGGTTTCACGCATTTAGTAGTCAACTAGACGCAGACTATGCATATCTATATGTAGGTATTACCGGTCTTTCTCGTGTGTTGACCACTTGAACAGAGCCCCCTCCTTTCTTCACCATGGGGTCCCATCTCTCAGCTGAATAAACTCTGATAAACTCAGCATTTCACAGTAGACTGACTTTCTTGCGAAAAATTTAGAAAAACTTTGTAAGTTTTACGGTAGACATACGTCATATGCATACCGTGATAGTATATTGTTGTTGTAGATATAAATATAATTTGTATACAAAAATATCTTAGTAATTATAATGAAATACACAGTTTGAATTTCCTTTGCATATATTTTAACATTTCAGCATTTTACTTCTCTATAATATTTGTACAACCTGCATATTTTTAAAACTTATAAAAATTAGTACACATTATTTAGTACATTAAAACAGATGATACTATACAAGTAGGTATATATATAAACATTTTTGTGTTTAATGTTGAAGTAATACTGTATATATATATATAAATTTTACAATATAAACTGTGCTACTTTTTTAACATCAATAAACATTATTTTCTTTTGTAAATACAATATTATTGGCTACACAAATTATTCAAAGACTTCAGATCGTTGAAATAGCGAGTGAAATTAATTTTACAATATATTGTAAAATTCAATTATTCTAATTCAATTCAATTGAAATACACCAAATGTTATATCTTATGCATCAATAAAAATTTTAATGTCAAATTCAAGAATTCAATTAAAAGGATATACCATACTTTTGTAAAATAAATAGCTTTTGGTGTACTAATTATATTAAAGAACACGTACCACCCAACTTTAAAACAAACACACATTGAAAAAATGGACAACTGAACTGACAGAAATGACCACCATCTTCACTATTATCGATTCATTCAACTCAACCAAAAATCTTGCTGATGTGAGAGCATACATCATAATTATATATTTTAATGTATATACATACTCAGTATATTTTAATGTAACAATCTCGGATGTAAACTGAGCTATTCCTTGGCCTACCTTGGCCCCGGCATCTGCACCCTAACCATAGATAGTCAGACTCGGTAACTCCGATCATGCGTGCGTGGATAACCTGGATGGATACGACGTAAACAGACAGATAGGATACAACCCCCTGTATAGTAAGTTTCAGGGGGCGTGTCCAGCGTTGTGAAGACCAAGAAAAGGTCCCCCATTGTACACAGGACGTCCGTCAAGCCAAACAATGAATGGATCCCGCCATCCCAGCTACCAAACCCCTCCCATACAACCGATAAAGCATGTTGTCCCCTATATATGGTTAGAGGTAAAAAATATCGCTGACAGTCGGTTTGTTGATAAAATCGGAAACAGAAAGCTGTGCCGAAAATAATCAATATATTGATTTTGCGAACATAATTATTAAGTCGCAACAAAAGATAGGTAATATTTAAATTATTCAGAGGAAAAATAAAATATACACATAAAACTCAATATATTATAAACCAAATAATTAATCGCTAAGACTATAGTTGTGCCTAATTTTCCAATATTGTAACATGAAAAACCCGCAAAGCTTGAACATATTAAAGAAAGTTTTAAACAAGTCAAGATCATAAACTATTGAATAAAACACATTAACCCTCGTCTTTGAGAGAATAAAACAAAGTTTAATCTATTTATGCCGACTGCTAGAACTTATGTCATTCTTAAAATGCCACCTCCTTCAC
The DNA here is from genome assembly GCA_036023295.1 of Invenusta paracnida. Lineage (NCBI taxonomy): Eukaryota > Metazoa > Platyhelminthes > Proseriata > Coelogynoporidae > Invenusta > Invenusta paracnida. The sequence goes on from JAYRBW010084248.1 coordinate 12,202, forward strand.
ATTCTAGAGTGAAAAAGAAATAAATAAAACGACGATCTCTTGATTTTACAGGAGAACTGTTATATAATGCCCAAGACTTTGCTCTGGCATGGCATAAAATACTATATAACTTCCGAGAAGAAGGTTGATCAGGTGTTAAAAATAAAAACACGTCCAAGACACCAAAAGCAACAAATAACACTTTACGTTTCCCCTTTTTTGTTTCAAGCCTTGTTAGTTTACAATTAGTTGTAAGTCTGTTGTTCGTCAATATACCGCATCATTCATAATATTTCGTCGCGCCGGGAAATCTGAAAAATCATCTCGAATTCTTGAACATAGGAGATTGCTGTGGATGGAAGAGAGGGGGTGTTTTATGTGTATCAGAGATGGCATATGGGGCTGGGAGAAGGAGGGGGACGGCCTCAATAGAACAAGGATCCCTTCGTAGCCAAATAGAGTATGTATAATTAAACTTTGGGGGACTCGTTTGTAATGCCTGCAGTATGGAGTGTAGTAGAATGAATTTTGTCATCTCGGAACGACGACACCTTGATTATACCCTCTGAATCCCGGATGGAGCTAATTATATGCTGGTTTACTATCAAACCACCTGCTTCCAAGTGCCTTCCCTTGGTTTATTCTATATCTAGATACCTTTTGTGTTACTACTATGCACCTCTACAGCAAAATCATCTCTCGTTTCTTTCATAACTACACACACAGAAACCCAATCAAAGAATTCGATTGTACAACAATATCGTAACACAGAAGACAGGATAGCTTTCCCCTTTTTCTATAATCTAGAGCAAGTCCTCAGATTTATTGCGGACAGTTAAGAAACCTAGTTTCCAACTTTCGACACCTTTTATTAGAAAAATACTAGACAGAAATAGTAACAGTCAACTGTTCATACCAGTAGACTGCCATTTTATATTTAAAAAATAAATAGCCAAATGATTTCCTATTTATTACGATATCCAACCCGTAATTTCAACAATACTTATACATTCATTTATCAATGATTATATATTAAAATAAAAAAGCAATTCTAATATAATCGACTTGAAAATTATAATGCAAGCCATTTAGGTAGGTAATGCAATAGGAAGGAATCATTGTTTTACTTCTGGTTAAAAGCAACAGAAAGATATTGCAACAAAGTTCACCTTTCAAGAAATTACTAAAAAAAATCATGCTGCACACATTTTGGATAAATGCACTCTACAGTACTTTAATTCTGAACTATAATCGATACGTGCATTTATGGAGTACACGGATTTTTCTGGTTTTAGGCAAACATATTATTTCAAAATATATATACAGAAAAGAACAACATTTGATGCGTAAGGACTTCTATATATTAATATGTATATATTATAATATACGGTCTTCTGAAAAATACTTATATGTACAGATCTGTTCAGTTGGTAGAGTAACAATTTAGGAACTATACAGGATCAAAGGTTGGGTCCATTGTAGATTGATTAGTTATTATTGATTAATTGATTGATTGTATAAATTATTCACTGTTGACGGTGCCTATAAAATTACACTGCCATAAGATTGGTTGTGCTTTTTATACATTATACAGGATATAACACTTGTATATTATAAATATGAAACACAATTAATAGAATTGGTGGGGAAATCATTTGTGAGAAATAAAATGTAATTTCTAATAATATATATACGCTATTATAAAGTTACGAAATTATTCCAAAAACAGTTTACACTATACAAAATTATAATATATTATTTATATATTATAATGCATTGTTATGGTTGTTTGTTTATTAATAACTGGCTAAACAGGCTATTCTTTTAAAAAATGTGCTAAATATTTGCACAAAGAAGAGAGTATGAATTGTATATATGGTCAAATGCTTGTTGGACCCTTTGATTATAATACATACATATGGCAACCGCATATCTATGACTATATTGGTTCCCTAGTCACGGTTGCTAAGTTACCTATTAGGGACATTGACGTTGATTGGTTACTATATAAGAAGAAAGTTGTGAAATAATGTGTAGAAGAAACAACAGTTACATCATAGTGAGGTGCTAACAACTATAAAATAATTGTATAAATACAATAACACGATTTGGATGTATCTTAATTATGTTGGTGGTTGGGATAGTGATCGTTTATCGTACAATAGAAATATGTATAATTTGCGCACAAATTTAAAAAAAAATTACAGTAAGTTTTATTGTTATATACATTTTTTTCTTGTGATTATTTAGCCCGAAGAGTGGAGAGGGACTGGAATGCTAAAACAAAAGTACGAATGAAGGAAGGTATAACACACATTGGGATGGACTTATAAAGGTATATATAACTATATAGACAAACAAATAATGGTTGGAATATAGAACTGCATTATACAAGTTTCGAAATCAGTTTTGGAATCGATAGACAATCAGATATAAAAAAAAAGCGAGGGGAAAACAACTTTTGGAAATGATGATTATCGATTGAAAAATTAGGATTGTAACGCAAGTATGTAGTATAATCATATAGTATATAGGTACAACAAGCAAGTATGTGGATAGGTACCTACATAATATTACATATTCTGCTGCTGGTGTGTTCTGATTGTGCTGAGACTGTGTGCGACTAAATTTAGAGCGATGTGGTTGAGAGAGAAAGAGATAAGAAAACATGATTGTCAACAAAAACACACATCGCTATTTCATATTTCCCTGCGAACACAAATTGCGTCGAAGAGTTTGTGACGCAATCTTCAAGCCCGCATTTGGATCCAATCTCCTGAACAGCAGACTGATTGAGATATATATTCATGCCCGGCGGCGGTGCGTGTATCACATTTCGGACCTACTAAATCTCTAGGGATGTACGAGTATTTACACACAACAGCCTACTGATGGAGAGAATTGATTGATTGCTGCTTTGATAGTTGGGTGAGCAACTGTTTATTGCGTGGCGAGAGAAGAGAAACAAGCGTAGTAGTGCAGCGAACCCTGTTCAGGAGTAGGAGGTCGGTTGCTGGGCGTAGCCAGGGTGACCACACCAGGCGGGATAGCCTCCAGCGGCCGCAGCGGCTGAATGGGACATTGTCATGTAAGGGCTGTGTGTGTGGCCGGTGTGCGATGTGAGATAACCCTGAACCATGTCAGAGGGGACCTCAAAGCCGCCCTGACCGCCGGCATGGGCGTGGGAGTGCTGATGATGCGGCTGTTGGATGAAACCATGATGGCCGCCTCCCATGTAGGAGTGTTGGTCCATTGCCGCCTGCACTACCGCCGCCTGGTGCTGCGCCGCTGCAAGGGAGGGCATCGAAGCCACGGCTGAGGGCCACTGGGGCGTGCCTGTCTGTCGGGGTGGGTAGCCCGTGGGAGTGCCCGGCTGGAGGGGGTGTGGGGGGCCCACCAGTGGCCCGGAGTGGGGCGGTGAAGGCGGATGGCCGGAAGGCGGGTGGCCGGAGGGCCCTGTGAGCATGGGTGAGGGTTCGCTCGAGTGGTCGGACATCTCTGAGGAATGGTCAGCTGTCGAGCCGGGCAGAAGGCTTTCTTCCTTCTTTAAGATCAGAGGCTGTGTCAGCTGCAGGGGGGGTGTCAATAGCTCATTGCTTAATTACAGTTATTGATTAATAGAGTTGAGAATCCTAGTAATTATCGTTGAGTTATACAGTAATAATAATTGTAATAAAAGTGTAAATCTTATTTTTAACTATTGCTTTAATTTTTACTGCGCTCTTAAATTATCAATTTAATTTAATGATTTGTTTAAATTTCCAACAATTATTATAATTGATAATTTCAATCTTAATTTTAATTTAGTAATTTATAAATCCATTGAAATATTATTATCATAGAAATTAAAACAATAGTCTATATTATATAGTAAAACAAGTATGATTATAATACAATGGATTAACAACGATACAGCATTTATCATAATATTAAATACTCGAATAATAATTATATTTTAATTAAACTGAACATAAATAGTGCATAATATGATTATAAATATTTTAAAAGGCTTGTTATTGTTAGAAAATGTGATATTACTAAGTAATTTCGCACTGCAAGGGTACTTTTATTTTAAATAACTTATAAAAAACTTTAAAAAACACTATACAAATATGGAAATTATATGATTTTGTGTTTACTGCTTATAATATTTTATATTTAGAATATATCATGTATAGAGTAGTAGAAATAAAATCATAAAGGTACCAGTATCAAAATGTATCAAGGAGCTTGAAATTGTTCATTGTTTATACCAAAGATATTGTACCAGGTGTACTATGCTTGTACTATACGATGTTTCATATAGAATACAATATCTATGACTATGGTTTATACATATATTTAACCACAACAATCCTATTTACCTTAAATCAAACTTTGACCTCAATATCGTCTTCGGCGACCGCTCAAGACAAAATGTCAGCACTGAGATACTATTCCCACACTAGTTACCTACAGTCACTTTTTTATAAGGTCACATTAGAATGTTACCGTGGAATGCAGGCGGTTCACAAAATGTTCCCATACTTCAAAACGCAACACCCACCCCTCCCCCTTTCTTTTTTCGGTATCAATGCTTTTTTGCGAGTCACCGAGGCTAAACTTTTCCAACGTAAGAATTAGATAGGTAAATAAACTGGATCTCTTAAGAGAACAGCCACTTAACTAAACATTACTAATGGTTCATCTAAAGAGAACATTATCCGTCAAGAGAACTGCGCCGAAACATCTCCACTTGTTGTCGCACTATAGACCTATAGACAAGACAACACGCCAAACGTATTCGTGTGCTACTGGAAACTGAGAGAACTCAACTCTCGCCACAGTCCTAATCCACAGGACAATGGGCCCGCAGATGTGGATCTACTGTTAAACCGTTACACATTAGTGGATTTACTAATGTGCATATGTATTGTATACAGTCCTGATCTCTATCTAACCATCTAGACAATCTGGAACTTGAAGATTTCGTAGAACAAGAATTTAGTGCCCCGCCCATTCCAAAGGTCCCGCAGAAATAATCACATTATAATATCTAACCACATGGAAACACGAATGAGTTTGTGTATCGAGACATGCACATTCTCGATATTATCAATCTATTAGGAATTATTCATTAGCTTTTCTGTCACTACTTTGAGTTGCACATCGTATAGGCCCATGCTCTGTAGTAATACAGTGCTCTGAACTTGATGGCATACTTGGGGCCTGAAATACTAGGGTTTAAAAGTGCCATAATAAATAGACAGTGAAATAAATAGGTTATACATTTGTATTCGAAATATCACATATTTATACGACTAAATGCTTTAGAGGAAGGCAATTCTGAGTGACAAAAACGTATTATTGATATATTTAAAAACGATTGTCTAGAAGGATTTTATCGCAATTAGAAATATTGCTACAGACGTTCCAAGGCAATAATTTGCAAGACGCACAAGCCCCTCAAAACAAGAAAATTGCTTCTGTTGAACCTTCAACTTTACAAGAACTTTCACTGGAACGAACACTAAAACACAATAGATATAAATGCTTTCACAATTATTCTGTACATACATAAGTGTTTCAACTTAAAACTCTCCAAGTGCCCATATAGTGAAGAGGGCTAATAAGAGGAAACCGTTTTCTGAAAATAAAAAATTCTTCTACTGATGACGCAATTAGTGACGCAATTTTATAGTATATTATAACCAAATGGCGAGCACGCGGACTTCGGTGGTTTGAATTTATATTCAAATATGAAAGAGACCATTGGAGGAAACACGAGGTTTAAAATCTTACCGACTGATTATTGGAATCCTTCTGAGTTTGAGAGCCGGGAGTAAGTTGTGCTGGATCATGTTGACCCTGTTTGAGGAGCTTCTTGAATTTCGATCGACGGTTTTGGAACCAAATTTTCACCTGAATAAGTATGACAAGAAAAATATAGTCAGTCATATAAAGGAGCGGTGTTAAAAAAATGTCTGTTATTAAAAGTTAAAATATAATAAGTAGATCAGCTGAAGATTTATTACATAAACACTTTTAAGATTGTTTCTATGTTATTTCTAATAAAATATGTTACCCAATTTAATAATAATATATCATTGCTAAAACTAACCTTAGGTGTATAAAAAGAGACAGATAGATGCTTTTATAAAAACGCTAAAAGGTATTCCATGATTCTTTCCATAATACTGCATAAAAGCTCCAACATTTTGACAGGAATCAAAATAAAATGTTATTAAAAGGTATGTGTACTATACACACGTTACAAAACATATAGGGGCAGAATATGATAATGCAAATATTGAGTAAACCCCAATTTACAGACAGAAAATACAAGTTATCTCTCTTTCTGGCCCGACAAAAAGACTTCAATGCATGATTGACTAGCGTTAATGACGCGTGTGATACCTTCTCTGCCGATAACATTACAACTGGCAGCTAAACTAACAGCTTACTACTATTATACATTATGTAAACACACATAAATGTCAGCAATATGGACCTCCTTTTCTTGTGTCTTGCGCGGTGTCCAAAACTCTCAAAAACACACATCAACGTGTAATATAATGAGACATCAATCTCGGCTTCAAAGAGCGGCTGTCAAACACAAAAAGCTAAGTCCACGATCACAAAGTGGATCAGAGGAACAATATGTTGTACCTATTCTGTGTAGGGACCATTATATGCACACGCCGTCAGAATTACATAGCTTGTTGGATTCTATATTTATACTAATATAGTCAGTCTGTCGACTACGTTTATTTAATAAATTAGTCAAGATAACACCAGAGTGAGCAGAAGGGATTATCTCAAAGGACAACATACAAGCTCCTAATGTGTAGTGTTGCCATTCAAGGTAATCTAGGTAGATTTAATATATTTAGAGGGGAAGCTAACTAAATAAGTAGCTACCACAATTTATTATTGACACAATATGGGATTCAAATTCGCTAACTTTTCTTATCCCCGCCATACACACGACGGTGTTCTCTCGAAATAGATTAAATAAACTCAGAATGCCTATAACGTCTATACCGCACCATACCATTAATGTAAGTATATATCTCTAATTATGTAATTACAGTTATAGGCAAACTTATCGCGCCTGAAAGAGTAGGTAGTTAAGAAACGCGACAGAGGTGTAGAAAATTGCCTCACTCAGAAAACATATCTGGTCATTTAAGAACTAATTGACTGGAAAACATATCTTTTTGTGTGCTTAAGAGAATCAAATGAACCAAATTTAGATGTCAATATAACACAATAGACCAATAAAGTACTTGATGCTCATATAATATAGGAAGACTTTTATGTCCCTTAGAGATATAGTGAAATAAGAATATTTAAAAATTAATACAAAATAGATAGAAATCTGAGTCATTTCAAAATATGTTTATCTTATCCTAAATATATATTCTTAATATTTCGAATTTCTAAATTTGCAACAGGTGGTCAGACATTGTAATTATAGTTAGAAAATGTTATGGAAACATCAAAAGAATTCTAAAAACTAGGTTTAAGTTTATTTTTAAAAGTAATCCATGTGACTATGAGGCAAACCAAAAATATATTTTTTATTACATATTATTATTTTACTTAATTAGTATACACAGTCTGAAATATTTTTACGTGCTATAAATATACAAAAATATGATTTTCTGCAACACCAAAAACAAAAAGTTATATGAAAAATATGAAAAAACTACGTTTATATGTACATATATCATATTACACAGTTCATATAAAAGCTTGAAGAAGGTTATAAAGATTGAAATCTCATAACATAAGAACATCTGAGCTTGCTATGCTATCAATTTATCTACTGTACATCCAAGGCACAATAGGTAGCACTGGTTTATAGGCTGTTGAGCATACCATATTACATATAGTGTGTTCCCCCTCTATATTATGAGTTTATCAGCGCACAGATCACAGCATGCAACGAGGGTGCTGTTCGAAATTCGCACCGTGGCCGTGAAAAAAGATTGCGCAACAGCTCAGCAAGAATTGTCGCGTCTTATACAATATATTATATATGTATTGTGTGTGTGTGCACTTTCAACGTATAACATTATGCAGGCCGATGTTTTAGAAAGAAACCCTTAACAATTTATTGTTGGAGAAATACTGGCTTCCTAAATATTCTCGTACGAATCTCTAGTTTCTCATTCCAGACCTAACGTGCATGATATTATGCAACAATACCAAATATTTTGCCATTCTTCACAAAGAAATGAATGTTCTTTGATGGCCAGTCTAATGTAAATTATAAGCCGTTCGCAAGTTGTATAAGAACGCCGACTCTAGCACTGCTTGTTGCATACGCTTTTATAGGTGGGTGGTCCAGGATATATTCTGACCAACACACAAATTTCCCGCCTGTCCGATTAGACAGATTTATACCTACACCTAAGCTCCGAAGAACAATCGATTCTGAATATTTTTTAAATAAATTGAATTTTAGTATAAAACAGAAAACTAATATGTTTAATGTTTAAAAATTAAATATTAATTGTTCATATATTAGAATATTAAAATATAAGCTTGATAATAAGATTACAGAAATATATACACTTTGTGAAATTATATTTTTAAGAACTCGCTGTAATAGCTAACGCACAATGGAACTTTAGAATTGATTTTCATAAACCTATTTATCACAATGGAACTTTAGAATTGATTTTCATAAACCTATTTATCACAATAGAACTTTAGAATTGATTTTCATAAACCTATTTATCACAATGGAACTTTAGAATTGATTTTCATAATTCTATTTATCTCTTTAGTGTAACAATAGATTGCGTAATTTAGTTTTTGTATGATAATTATAGTGTTATATATATAAATATAATGGAATATATCGAAAGGCGGGGCCATTTTGGTCTTTCAATAATATTCCCACCTCTATTAACCAAATTTATTAATCGTCTTGTGCTCTTTTAATAGCATAACATATAGTGGAGATTTAGGCAGCTAGTAAACAATAAAATAATTGCCCAGATTTTCAAAGTACACAAACAATTTACAGACTTCATTGTATTCGTAATTTAGTCAGGCAACATCATGTAAAATGAATTAAATGTATAAATATAAGCTTCACAGATGAAATTTGTACACAAACTCTGAAAACACAAATATTAGTTATATGCAAGCATAGTATATATACGTAATCTATAACAATAAATTTGAGATTATCAATATCTATTTAACGTTATAAAAATTATGTAATAACAAAGAAACGATCATACTACATATAGGATACCGGAAATAAGCCTCGTTATAATACAACATTATGTTATTGGATATACTTGTTGTTAAACTAAATATATGTATGCTAATATATAATCCTTGACTTTATGCTGATGCTAACAAAAGATAACTAAATAATATAATGTGCTCATGGCGATTGCTCGCATTTAACAAACTGTGAAAGGAGTATCAAGTTATACAAACACTTCTAAAAATACTCTCAAAATTAACAGCGAGTTTTTTTATAGGGTGATAAAGGAGACATACATGAAATATATTATACCATGTTATACATCTATAATAAACGTTCCAATAAAACACAAAGAGTTTGGTGACAAAATTAGGAGAACAGAGGGAAAGAATGGCTTGACTTATGACTACATCCGCTAAGTTATGTGTAGCATGAATAGCAAGGGAGCTCATCTATAACAAGTTTCAGTACAATACATGTTTCGATAAGAGAAATGAATGATTTTATACTGTGCAGTGACTGTGACATGACACCTTCCACTAGAATGTGTGCATAAAGTGACAATGACAGAAAGCAATGACAGATCCCTCTAAACTAAAGTGGTGGCTTTCCGGAAGTCACTGCTTCCTATATATCGAAGAAGACCTTTACATGTTGCTTCTTTAAATAATATTCATAATTAAAAGACTTATACTTGATGTATTAGTTACTTTACAGTGTGATATAAAAAGGAATATCCAATTTTTAAATCAATAAATAGACTAATGGTCAATACTAAATTATGTCATATTAGTTTAATACATCAAATATTGATCTGCTTGTAAATTGTGTCGTAACAAAAACTAATCGATATATTGTTAAGATGTATTGAATTAATTTTAAATTGTTATAAATTCATAACTTTTGTATTATAAATACTCGTACCTATTCACTTAGTTAATATAATACAAAACTGAAGTTACAGTAAGTTAAAAAAACAATCCCTAATAAAAAAAATTGAGGGGTATCTATCTGTGTAGGACGGTACCTATATATATATATATAGTATTTACAAAATACGTTGGCCGCGCGGTCAGACATTTTTGTGTTATTGTAGGAGATGTCAGAATTGTCTATCGTGCTGAGACTGTTGTTGTCTGAATAATAGAAAAGAAAACATATTCTATACCACGAAGGAAAGAATGACGATAATGCACTCTACGCGTGTGCAGAACACAGTGATCAGTGTCGAGCCTTACAGACTGTTCTCTCATCCGTGTGAGCGAGACAAGACACTGATGCACTACACAATCCTGGACCATCATGGCCCTGGCTATACCTATCCGTCCTTCGTGAGTAGATTTCACGGTGGAATGAGTCAAGGAACAAATTCCCTATCACCCCTACCCATCTGCCGGGATGATCTCTTATCACAATCATCACCCGAACACTAACCCAAAGGTCCCTCTCACACCGCCCACAAGTTCATCGGATTCCATTCCAGAGAAAGAGAACGAGTTGATATTGTATCATCTGCTTCAAGATTCGCTGGAGTCTTGACAGGAGCAACAAGGTAGATATGGTAAGTTGTACAAGAGCGCCTACTACAGTGGCCCAGCGTGAAGCAAGGAGGAGGGGAGAAGAGAACACAAAAGAGAACACAACTCTAGTTCACGGTCATAAAAGGGGGGGGGGACTATGCTTCAGTGGTTAGAGCCACCTGCTGGGTGCTTGCTTCCTGTATGTAGGAGAAGAGATTTAGGGGAGGGAAATAACATCAAACCACGTTGTTGTTTGATAGACTACCAACCACGCTACTGAAGTCTCGGAGTGGTCCTCTCTATTGTTAGCTATTTAGTGAGTTAATATTCTTCTCTCAATGAGAGAGAAAAGACAAATGTTGTGGTGATTGTGGCGTCAGTAGTGAAGAGGGTTTGGACAACTCGGGGGTGTGAGAAAATGGGAAGCCAACACACACATCTCGAATCGATCTGATTAGGCTGAAAAGAAGAAGGCCAAGACAAATATTATTGTCGTTGAAGTGGAGGATAGCTTCTTGACTTAGCATCTTCGTTAGTTGGGTTATTCACTGGCGAGAAATGGCATCAAAAAGTTTTAAACAGCTTCCAATCCTCTTCTATTTACACTTGACCCTGACATCATAACAGCAATTTGTAGATATACTGACCCCAAACTTGCTGATATAGATCATATTTACAAGCAAGGTGAACTCTAATTACAGAATAAATGGCGTTTGATTGTCAATAAAGCTACAAGAGCATCAAATTCTCTCCATGTATTCCAACAGGAGCTGCCGTAGTATGTGTGAAGTTACAAATATAAATGTTATCTGCTTCGACAAATCTCCTCAAGAAGCAAAACAACCCCAAATGGTTAGGTGACAATCGTATTTTGAGCAGATCCGGAAATGAGGGTAACCGATCCCCAAAAGTAATAGATGTCTAATTTTCCCAATTTTATCCGCAGACAGAAGCAATGAGTGATAAATGCTGTAAATCGTACACAACAAACCAATATTAAAGGGATGGCCACTATTGTTGCGAATTGGACAGAGGCTGTGCATATTCAAATTGCGTTGGTAACAGTAAATATACCAAAACATTTGTTATCAATCCGATAGATCTATTTATACGTGCAGAAGGCTATATCTGTGAAAACTAGAATAAGGTAAGAAGATTACGTAATGAATACTGCTATGCGCCTGGATGCACTAACTGTTTCCTGAAAGTTATAACAAATACTATTTAAAAAATGTAAATATTAAACTAATTTGACAGCCAGACGCTAATTCTATGTTATTAATATGTTACCTTCGTTTTAGTCAGTACCTTCATGTCCTTTGTAGGAATTACAAAACAGCAAATATTCATCAATACCTTAAAACGTATAGCTAACTGAAGAAATCATATAATGTGCAGTAATAATTGATAGTTAAGCATATATATATAAATCACACAAGTTGTTCGAAATATACAACTCATTAAATGTCCAATACACAAATCTGCTTTTATTTTTAATGTATATCTATATAGATATATGTATGTTATTGTTGAAAATTATGTGTATAAATATTATAATAATATGGATCAATATCTAAAATACTAAATAATGAATTACAATACTTTGATCCTAAATAGTGTTCTCAAAATCTTTCTTCTGAAAAAAACACTATATGCCACATTTTAAGTTTTTTGTAAAGATCATTTTTGTCATAATTATCAAAGTTACGTAGAATGTCATTATTATCGATAGTAGAATGTTACATGATATATATATACATAAATTTTATAAAAGCAACGAGTCATTCAGTCCGTAAAATTTTGAAGTATCCTGTCTGTCTGTATATGCATAATTTCATTCTTTCTAGAGCAACACTAACCTGCGTCTGGGTAAGACCAAGTGAGGCAGCCAATTCGGCCCTCTCCGGCAGACTGAGGTACTGAGTCCTCTGGAAGCGTTTGTTGAGTTGCTGAAGCTGCAGAGACGAGTAGATGGTCCGCGGCTTCCGCATCTTCTTCCCCTTCCCGTTCAGACGCATTCCGTCGTCACGGAGGGATTCTAACCATCGATCGGTTGAAGACAGAGAGAGAGATCAGAATAAATTGTAATCATCAAAATATTGGAAACAAACTTGAGATTTCATTTGGAAATTAGACTAAAAATAAACTGTTATATATACACTATAGCTGTCAAAAAGAATACAAGAATTAGAAGTTTTCAAAATAGATCAGTGAATATTGAAAGTCAATTAAATGTCATTTCCTATTGATTTATTGATTAATTTATAGCTTTAATAACTGATTAAATAGGCTTCAACGATCCGAATTACACTTTTCAACCAAGAAAGTTTGTAGTTTTGCAGTTTATATAATATTATGTGTAGCAGTTTATATATGTATTTGAAACTTAATACAGAAAAGAATCCACGCACAAAATTATATAAGAATATTCGCTTTAAAAGCCAAATATAATAATTTATACAACTTAATGCTTTATAACCTTGATTGTCATATATCAGTTCTTCTTTTTGAAATACTTCTTCTATATGGTACCTACCATTTAAAGTCCCCCTTAAGTATCGGGGATAATATAAGACTCAAAACTAAATACATTCTAATTTTTATGTGCAAAACATCTCCCATATACATGGCATGAAATAGAAATTTTATTCATTTAACAAAAAAACCAACACATCCTGCGCTTACACATATCAATTTCTTTATATTTAATTTCGACATACATTTTTGTAAAAATAACAATAGACTAATAATTTTAGAATATATTTCTTATAAATATGTAACACATGTTATTTAATATTCAGTGAAACCACATTTAACTTAACATCTTTTTTTAGTATATACAAGTAATTTACAAAACACATCACAATGTGCACAATATATAAATAGTTTGACAGATCTCTGTGAACATTGTAAAAGTCATATTTGTATTTTAACATGTTTGTTTCAATTTTCTGACAGATATGTGTGGCATGCTCCGGATATGGAAACATTATGGCAGACACCTCTCTACAGCATGTTTTTGATTAGCACAATCATGTTTTTCAGAACAAAATACACACCTTCATTATTGCTTTTTTATCTAAATATGTTTATTGTTTGATATATATTTCTATCGAACAATATTTTTATGCCCACTACACAAGAATTATAAGGTACAATATACGTTAAACATTTTTGATAAGTATAAAAGAAAAAAAGTTGTTTTTCATTTAAGCGACATATTTCTCGACAGTTTTTATTTTAATGTAAATTGGCGATTTCTTTATACAATGTTGTATGCTTATGCACACAGATAATACATCACTCCCAAAGTTATACCTTATTATATATATATCAAAATATGATTAGATGTAAGAAAAGTCGAGCGAGTGAAAGAACAATTGTCTGGTTTAATAAGAAGATTGGAGTCAATTATAGTTGCTCCATTAGATAGTCTATAGCCACAGTAAAATTACAACAAAGTTGCTAAGTAGATTGAGATATATATTCCCACCGAAATATATGGCGAGTTATATAGTGTACATGTAGCTACATTATATAACAGAATAATTGGCGAATTCGCTAGAATTATTTTCCCATGAATACATCGAACAAGTGCGCGCTATTGAAATTGTATGTGTGTTAGTTTATCATTAACAAACGAAGCATTATGATCTTCGCATATATACATATCTTATAAGATATAAAATGGTTATGCAAAGCATCGAAGTAATGCTCAAAGAGAGTCGAACTATTAAACCAGTAAAACATATCTTAACTCTTTTGTGACATCTTTTCGAAACATATTTTTCAACGAAAAGACACAAAGAGATGCACAAAGTGATCCACATACATACCCAAATATATATAATCGACTCTCATAATATTATCTTCTCATTTTTACATCTACATGTTGAACGATACCGGGTAAAACCATCTAATGCGCATGGATGCACCCAAAATTGTGAGAAAGACTCCAAGAATTAGCGAAGAAAATCTTATGACGCGCAAAAATCACTCGGGGAGACGATTGAAATACATAACAAAAACTATAATAAGGTGGAATAAATAAAAATCCTTTTTGTTTAAAACATCAAAAAATATATAGGATAATTATTGTCAATTTATGCGTCCTTCCCTATAATATTGCATTGGATGGTCTTTTATGTTTTTATTCAAGCCAGATTGAAAAGAATGAAATATATCGGAGTAGGAAAGGGCATGAGAGAGGGTATTATAATTAGCCAATACTTTAAAGATAAATGTACAGTCAACATATGCACAATTAGCCTCCTAATATTATAACGATAATAAAGTTGAAATGGACCACCCCTTTCTATATATATATATATATATAGATTATCGTTTGATAAGTTTTTCATTTGAAGTTGAAAACTGTGCAGCATATATATATGATACATCGATATTTCTTTATATATAACAAAAATCACCTTCCGCAATAAATATTAAAAAAACGAGAAAAGATAATTACTATATAACCATATCAATGATTTTAAAGTAAATGAATTTGTCCTATAGCAGATAAATATTATGCTGTGACTAAATTATAGTAGTTATATAAGAAAAATAATTACATTTTTTTCGAAATGAAATACACCTCAATGGTTCAAAATTTAAATAAAAACACCAATTTAAATATCAATTAGTTTTGTAATTTAAAAAAGCTAAACAATGAAATATTTTATATTTAAGTGAAAAGTTTGTTAACTATAGATATAATTTGGCGCAAAAATTATATACACAATCAACAAAAAATGAACGATCCAAAAGTCGAATATCTATTATACTTAATATGTATAAAATTTATGTGAATGAAAGGTGTACAATAAATCTACTATTTTGATTATTTATATTATAGATGTACACATTTAAATGAAAGACCAATGAAATAAACACTAAAAGTCATTATACTCATCAACATAAAAATAAGCAAATGAAAAGGCCAGTGTAATGCAACAAAATTTGTGTTTATTAAGATTAAAATTAACCAAACAATTCGCTAGCTTTCGCAATTATCCGCCTAATCATGCATTTAATTACAGTGTGCAGTGTAACATTAAGTGGACTTGTGTGAATTATTTAGTTAATTTTAATCCTAATAAACACAAAATTTACAGAATACACTGGCCTCTTCACTTAATTATTTTTATTCCTTAACAATATGATGTGGAAAAACCTATCCTTGACACTCATTAACATATTTTTAGTATTTACAAAATGATTGTTTTAGAAAAAAAAGACAACTTTTCTAGAACTTTTATATTATAAGATTGCAATTATGTAAAATGTTGAACTTTTTTAGCCATATAGCCACAAATTTAACGATAAAGTAAATCCTAACGAAGTAGTTAACTTATAGTGTAATATGTATTTTGCCGTAAATCAAATCAAGAAATCATTAAAAAATCATACAATTAGATAATTATACATTAATTGCGGTAATTATTCACAACATGGACATTGTTTTCTATGTTAATATTTAATCACACTGTCTAAAATTATTTTTATTATAAGTAAATCTAAAGCAAAATATTAAATTATTGTATACTATAAAATTAATACGCATCAACGTTTATATCAAAATGTAATCAATATTTCTTTGTTTTATGCCAAAATAGTTTCAGCTTTATACTTTTTTTTTATTCAGCTTCAGTTTCTTAATACTTGATTTAATTTACGACCAACGTATATTAAACAATCGTCGCTTTATAGTTGTTTCTTAAAAAACATTTAAAATGTAATTAAAAAAAAGATTAATAAGTAGCCACATGAGACTCACCATCCTTAAGAGAATTGGGTGTAAGCTGGGCACCGGAGAAGGGTAAACTGTGGTGATAATAGTTTGACTGCGAACCGGGAGGTCCATATCCGCCATAACTATGAAGCTGTGGAGGCCGCCCACCAACAACCTGACTAGTAGGTTGTCCATGCCCGCCGAAGGCCTGCTGCATGCCGGGATGTCCGACGCCTGTACCCCCGCCGTTGCCTTGGTGATATCCTGCCGCCGTTAGACTGTGATAATGCTGTGCCGCCGATGTCATACCACCACCACCCATTTCAAGGAAACTCGAGGCCACTGAGTGCGCAGGTATTGGGCAGCCTCCGCCTGTTCCGGTAGTACTGCTTCCACCACTACCACCGCCGCCATCTCCACCGCCACCACCGAGATACTCCTGCGTCGAGACGGCTGTTGAGTCCCCGATTCCACCTCCAAAACTGGCCTGGGTCATCTTGAGCATGAGTCAGGTCAACTTCTTATTGTCCAAGGTTTGCTGTCTGTAGTTAGAGATTGAATCAACAGCAATCAGTCAGTCGGTAATTAACTCTCGCTCAGATTAATTTATTTATTGCCGATTTACTATCGGGGGCAATTATTACCTGAGCTAGTGAGGTAATTAGGCTGGCTAGCGATGTTGTCAGTCAGAGCTCAATGTGTGTCTAACCAACTAAATAATAATAGTAATAATAATATAATAACGCGCGCTTAACTTAACTACCGTTCTCCGAAAATTACAAGGATTATTTTGGCGCGGGACAGATAAGAGACAGAATTTTAAGTAAACCTAGCTCGGTCGACTCTGTAATTTTGAGAAAATAAGACCTATCTCACAGTTAGTTTAATAATACTATAAGTGGCCTATTAAACAAGCAGTCATCCCCTGCACTGCTGTGATTGGCGCAAACATCAAGTCTTTAGCCATTTGCCCCTGGCTCGCCTTAACTAACTAACTAACTAACAAGCTATTGTCATATCTACTAGCGCAGCAATGAATTGTATCGGCAACACCCCCTCCTTCCTTTACAAACTGCCTCTTCTTGATTTGTTTGTATGGTAGCTTCTCTTTCTTTCTCTCTCTCTCTCTCCCTTTCGCATCATTATCTGTAATGCCATAATATTCTTCCCCGTAGCTTGCAATAGCTATATAAAAATATTCAGTGCCGCAAATTATCCATTTTGAGAGTTGTAAAATAATCAGGCGACTATCTGGTGGGTGAGATACTAAAACTAGACAAACAAAAGTATAGCTTTGTAAATTACAGTAAACTTAAAACTTTTCGGACAACAATTTCCTAAATTTAATCCACTCCACGGTCTCCACTTCAATTCAAGTGAACAACAGAGCAATTTTCAATAAAAAATTTAACTGCTCAATTTGACCGCGCAAGCAAATCAATGTATGATTGTACAAGTAGTGAGTGGGCTATATAGTCAATTGCTTGGTAATTGATGGAAGACCAATACTTTAATATCGCTAATAATACAAATTAACTAGACACATAAAGCAGAGTAGATAACCAATGCTAACAATGACCGAATCTAAAAATCACTTAATTCGTCAACTCAAGAAAACCCTGACTGGTTGACTAACTTTTCATCTTTCGAGCTGTTCTATAAGTGAAAAACTATAAATTATTTTATCATGTATAGGTATATATCAGATCAGCACATTTTTTCAGGTCTTCATCGATGACAATATGTACGATAAAAAGAATCGCTTGATCGGCCCCTGTTTGGCGTAATGAGGTCAACCTTTCTAATAGACGAGTAATAGGCCTCGTAAAGTCGGTTTCTAAGCATATATATATACCATATGATTGAGACAGTTACAGGATGGAAGTGCTACATACATTCCTTCTCCTACCATAATATATATATATATATACATATATATAATCCATATAGTATATACACAACTGAGTCTGGTATGTACACACTGGAACAATAAGTGAACTAAATGACACTCTTTCAAATTATGATTGCTCTCAAATTACCCCACTGCCAAATTGAAGCAATTATTAAAATTACACCGTGGTCATAATTTTTCAAATAAATTACCACCATATGCGTCGCCTCTTTTGCCTTAACTTACGCGGAGAACTTATTTTATATACATATATACAGGCGGCGAAGGGGGTTGGCGCAATTTTTAAAACTTTTTCTGTCAAAAAAAGTATATATCTTGATAAATACGGTATAAATATTAGACGAAGGTTAGCTATGTATGTGTGTGTTTCCATCTCGCGTCGGCATTACAAGTTCTCTCTGAGCTGCCTGTAATAATAATAACATATCAATGCAGAAAAGAATTCCGAGTGACACTATCAACCAAGTCCAATTGTCGTCGCTTGTAAAAATTGATTCTATGCCTCCAGTTTCAATTTCACACTTTGCCTCAGAACTGAGCTATAAGATCCTTCTGCATACCTTTCTTTATCAAAATTCAATTTATCCATCTACATTCTTGCAAAGCAACAATCCGTGTTTTTATTTTCTTATTATATGGTTATAACTTTTGGTGGACAATATTATTATAATCATGCCTATATGGCTCTTGTCAGAGAAGTCTGCTGCGATAGTTTAATTGCTAGCGTTTGGGTCGCACTGAAATACCGCGCTAAACAAGGAGGCTTCAAGATTGGGCTCAATTATCGGGGAAATACGGCACTTAACTACCCGTTAATAACAGGTATTCACCGCCAACAAGACTATACTTTTTTTACCGGAGACATGAAAATGGCACCGCGAAATTGGAATCTATATATCAACAGGACTACTCAACACAGACTTGCCAGTTCATTTCTAGTTCTCGAAACCACCGGTTGACTAATGTGTAAGAACTGCTCAAGTTAGAAGTGCGTGTTACATTGTATTCAATAATATAGATATATAAGTTGCAATGCGCAATGTGCAGTACAATATTGATTTCTCAGCAGGTGAGCAGCACTTTTGGAATGTGATTATTGGGAAAAATGTCTAAACTTCGGAACAATAATTTCCTACACTGAAAGTGAAACTACCATAATCTGATTTTAAAAGGAACCCATGAGGCTAAAGGAACGAGAGGAATTACTCTTATCCACTTTCAAACTACTTGAATCTACAAAAAGGTAATATTTTATATAAGTGCTTATTATTTATACTATTTATAAACATATGGAATAGTGCAGATATTATATATTTTTATTACATAATCATAATGATTTAAAATATAATTTAAGTAAAATTTTGTTTTTTTATTTCGTTATATATGTATTTAAGAAAATAGTAGTCACATTAACTAACTAATAACTTTATTTAACTATTGCCTAATAAAAAAGTTTCATAATTGCTTAAATATAGTATTATTAATTTTAAATCTAAGATATTAATCTATTTATCCGCAATATATTTACCGTAACTAATAAGTCACATAATATGCATTAAAAGATACCCACGTCATTTTTTGCAGAATAATTGTGAACTTTGTATATAATTTCAATTTGATACAACATTTAGTTTTTCAATGATAATAGTCTTTATAATAAACCTATTTTCAAAATTTACGCAAACGATTACACAACTCTCACATGTCAGTGAACTACGTCGAGAAGTCTGAAAGTAAAATAAAAATATTACCATACATCCGAGTAGTATATTATAGTAGTATATTATTAAAATTATAAAATTTTAACATCATTATATAATTTTTTATATAAATAGGTAACAAAATCACATATAACAATTGGTTAAAACGGGAACTTAAAATAACAATGGAGAAGTTATAAAAGCTTGGAATAAATAATCAATATAAACAGAAATAAATGCCTGCAGATATAGATTTTTTGTTAATTAATTAATTAAATACATAATATTTATAATTAACAAATATGTATGTAAAATAAAAATATTTTACTGATTTTGAATACCTAATTTGTTATGTACAGCAATAAGTAAAATATGTAGTTTAATACCTTAGTAAATATATTCCGTAATACACATACTACTCATTAAATTATTTATTAAAAAAATTCATTAGAATAAAAACTTGGCTTTTAGTATATGTATACTTGAGTAACCTGAACTCACGTCTTTGTATTTCTAATATCGAAAATAATTTAATAAACATCTATGTAAAGATTTTATGATAAAACCATTGAAAAAAATCGACTTTATCTATGTTTTATAAAAAAGGGGTATAAATTCCACACATGTATTTAACCTTTTAAAAGAAGAATAAATAATTTGAAGCAAAGCAAAAGCAGCACAATTGAAAACTATATCATTTACACAACTTTCATATACATGATAAAAATTAAGTAAATAGAATTTATAAAATAGTTATACAGAATTAATATATAATGCCACTGACATAGCGAGATGTTCAAGCAATTCGAACACTTGATTTTCTGTGCTGCGAAATAAGTAGATATTTTATTCATAGATTTAACTCTGTGTATATAAAAACAGACATACTTTTCTCCATGCCTGCACCCATATTTAACAAAAGGTGTTAAGTCAACTAACTAAAAATCTTTTAGCACCCTTTATTCATTATACGTTTATCCACTTTATACATATAGTGGGTGAAACTGCGTTCACAGGTTTAGAACCGTATTTAAAATAATATTATATAATATAGAACAAATCAAACCCAAGAGCCTGTTGCAAGCTTTCCCTTTCACACTCTTTAGTGAGAGTAAGTTGAAGGGCGTCAAATGTGAAACTTGGAAAAGGCACTTGGCGCAGATTATTTGCCAGCTTTGTAAATCAAGCATAAGACATGAACAGGCCGGGCCGTCGTCTGAACTGGTCCATTTCAGCACCAAGGGGGACAGACGACAATCCTTCAATTGGGGAGAGAAAAGGCATTCGGAAATAGCCCCGCCCTGAAATTTAGCACCTCGCTTGCTTCTTTACTTATATTATAGAATTCGACACAAAATGGTCAGTCCTTCCATATATGTACATTGCAATAATACGTGTATTAGAAAAATGGGTAAAGTAAATTGTTAGCTCCTTACGATGTAATACGTTTCAACTAAAATTCTTCATCCGGAACAGAATTATAGCTTCAAATGATTTCTCGAAGGGAGATTACTGAACTGCTGAATTTCTCGCCTATACAAAGTCAGCGCCCCACGGAG
The DNA here is from genome assembly GCA_036023295.1 of Invenusta paracnida. Classification (NCBI taxonomy): domain Eukaryota; kingdom Metazoa; phylum Platyhelminthes; order Proseriata; family Coelogynoporidae; genus Invenusta; species Invenusta paracnida. The sequence goes on from JAYRBW010084248.1 coordinate 33,817, forward strand.
ACAACTAACGCACTCCCATTTTGCTCTCAGTCCTTGAGGGCGTCTTTGGGAGGTCGGGTCGCGACAAACCTCTCATTCGACTGTTCTTTTTGCACGCTGAATTCTAACTGCGTGCATGCACTGGTTGCAGGGTTGGCTATATAGCTAGGTCACACGGCCGGAGTTACTTCAGTTGCTAGGTGAACTCTGTTTAATTCTCTTTCTCTAACTTCAGCTATAGTGAGAAAGGAAAGTTGTGCGAAATGCCTTCAGGCGCCGAGGGATGATAGAATAAACTTTTGTGACCACCCGTGGAGCAATGTGTGTTTCAAGGATGCGCGTTGAGCTTTTGTTCTTAGATTAGCCAGACACAAAATTCGATTCTCATCCGCAGTGTATTTCTCTCCCTCATATACATACAAAGTCATGGTTGCAAAGTTGCAGACGACTCCGTGACAATGGGAAACGGTTACAGATGAATTTAAAGAGTTAAGTGAGTATTTCCGATATAATAATTTGTAAGTATCTATATATGTATATATTTAAGAGGTGATGGTAAATTTGAGCTGTGAAGTTTATTAACTCAATAAGTACGTTTTCCTTATAGAATATAATGGAGTGAAAATATATCAGAAAGAAAGAAAGAAAGATAATTTACATAAATCGGCGCCATAAGTTTGGAAAAGTGACTCTTACTTTTTAACTCTCATTTTAACAATGCCTAATTTGTTCAGCCTAATTATGCTGAACTATAAGGCTAATTTGAGCTACAATTAGTAGTTCCATTGAGACATTATAAATATACATATATGACACGAGAACATCTTAAGTTCTCACGATAGCGTTCGCCTTCCTCCCAGCCTTTCATGAGAACTGGATCTGTAAACTTGCCCCACCCCTGGTTCTACTGATGCTGAGGAACAAGAAGCGTACACACAGAACTCTAGAAGTCGCGTGCAAGGAGCAACGTCGTCTTCTTGTATAGTCCGTCTTGTAACACGACGCGTTACGTTTTGTGTGTACAATTCACCGCAATGTGTCCACTTCATATATCATATACCCTCTAAAGTTGAGATTGACTTCTGTTTTTTTCTTTCTTTCTTTCGGGATTGACGTTGTCGACAACATTTTCGTGGGAGTCTCTCGATTCTCCCAGTGTCTACCTACAACTGCACCTGCCTCTCTCGTCTCGATAAATACTAATCACATTTCTTGTGTAAACTAGGTCCGCGTGCCACCTCAATTGGATGGATGGATTCCCCTTTCTTCACAAATTGTCTGACTGACCCTCGGAAGACATGATACAGCCATTGACTGACTATATATCATATAATATAGTTTTGTTTCTTCAGTTAGCTCACGGGAGCAAAGTTTCTTCGTTTGCACGACGTCGTCATTCTGTCTCTTGACTCAGTCTTATCTCGGCACTATCAATATCGCTGGTGAGATATGGTCATAAGGTGCTCAAGGTGCCACACCCTGAAGTATCCTCCCTCCCCCTTAATTCCTCGATCCCCATATAGCCTTTGACCGCGAAGTGACAGACGTCTCGAAAAGGGAAACATGTTGTTCGCTCGGGTAATAATTTCTGTTGGGCAAACACTTACGAGAATACACAGACACACACTGTAGCAGTACCTAAATAAACTGAAAGGATGAACCACCCTCATTGTTCGCCTCGGCACATGTTAAAGAAAAACTTTAATTTGACATTTCAAGTGTCTAATTATTGCCGTGCGACCACTATATTATATAAAATCTGAGTGCATATACAAATTTTATAATAGTCACATAAGATGGCCGAGTTTAAATACAGACCCCTCTTATCTAATATTATACCTATTATATAGGAGATAAAGTTTTTACAAAGATATTGCACACATCTGGATGTATTTTATATTCCTCTACGTTTGCTAATAATATTATAGGTATAATGGTGTGTCGGTTGAAATAAATAATATAATAGAGAAAACCCGATTTCTGCCATACTCTGTTTAATCTTTTTCTAAATTGCATATACTTAGGAGTATTTTTATGCTTTTTAAGTGAGATGGGCTGTTAGTATTTGGTGTTACATATCATAAAATAAACAAATATAAAAGAAGCGTTATGATAGCAATCTGTACAACATATAGATAACGTTAAAAAAAATCTTGCCGTATTATAAAACTATTAGCTAGATAGTTTTACAATATGTATGAAATAGTTATTTTTAAAATCGCATCTTAAAAATATATTTCTTATATGGCACTAAATAATATGTATAAATATAAAAAATTAAATAAACTAATGGATACAAGTATGTGGTCATATATACATATATTACTCACCAATTAAAAGTCCTGGCGCTTCAAACGACCTTGAATTAATACACCAATAAATAAGGGCAAATATATAAATGTTCCTACAACGGAAGATCCATGTCATTTGGTAACCACAAAGTCTGGGTGCAGTTCATGTATTTCAGAGAATTGTTGGAAAATATAACTGACAGACCATATAAGACTATAACGAATTCTGTTCATAGCTGCTAGAGGTGGCTATTCTCATGCTAAGTTGGTGTTGTATTTTCATCCATACTAGACAATTAAGTAGGTAACCATAAGAACCACAGTAGAACCTATTCGTCAGGTCGCACCTATTTAGTGAGTTGTCATCACCAATAAATTACAAATACGACAGCTTTATTTATGCAATTGAAATAAACACAAATTGGAGGTACACACAGTCAGGTAATGAATAAATTGTATATGCGCCGAATAAACCGTCATTATTTACCATGATCAAAGTACACACCATATCTTGCGCATTATAGCCTACCATGCGCCAGTCTTTTCGATTTATATTTCCCGAAGTTCCTTTAAAACCTTGGGTGATTATAGAATTAATTAATTTCAGGACATCGACATATTTAGAGAATTGTCGCGCGGATAGTACACACACCTTTTTAATTTTATGCAGTTGAACCAAATTTCATACCATGTCCATGATCTTGCATACTGATGTATTGGACAACTCATCTTCAAAGATAATTGAAATGTGTATTTATATTTTACACTTATAGTACATACTATATTATTATGTACGATATATATGAGATTGAATTATATATTTGTACTCATACGAATTTCGGTTTTATTTAAAATATGAGTAAATATTTAAAAAAAATTCGAAAGTTGAAGTTAATTTTTGCAAATAATTTCAAAGCAGTGTAATAAAAAAATATATTATTATGTAGAGTATTGCAACAATTGGTTTATACAAATTAGCAAACTAATTAACTACTTGTATATTTGTAATTATCGTATACTGAACATTTTAAAAATTATTCGTAATTATATAATATTCCATGGAATTATTTTTAGCCTGCATGTATGATCTATTATATAATCAATAATTTAAGCATATAAATAGATATATTTCATGTGTTTAAATAGACTTCTAAATATGTATTAATTAAAACATTGCTACAATTGGTTATAAGTTAACTGAATTCTTGAAATTATTAAAATTTGGTTATTATCGGAGAAATATGCTATATATAAAATTTATGTACATAATTTAGTGTACTTGAACCTTTTTCGCAACATAATTTCGTATGTAGTGGATTATACATATGCCGAGCAAGTTACTCTTTAGTAAAAACAACAAAGAAACATTTTATACATTTTATACATTTTATTGAAATAAAATGTCATATGCATTAAGAAAATGTACATTATATAAGCAGTGTGGTTGGTGAAGATTTGGACCATGTCACGTGATTCTTATTGGTTGAGACTTGCATCAAACCGCACTACTTATAATAAACATAAATAATGTCATGTAGATTTTTATGAATATACACATACAGGTAGCCAATTCATATATATATACCTACAAATAAAGCGTTTAATACAAAAAAATGTTTTTTAAATTTGTATGATTTTTATATAAGTTTAAAGATCAATCGGTATTTTGAAGAGTACTTACTATTCTACAAAAAGATAACTTAGTCAAGAGAATAAATTAGAAAATAACGAATATCTGTTCTACATTTTTGATGATAGGATGAAGTCATAGACAACATATACCTATATCACAAAAATGTTCAAATAATAAATTTTCTTAACTATGCGCTGCTCTTAGCTTATACTTTGATGCCTACTATGGAAAAATAAATAGAAATCAGTTCTTTATCGTTCATCTAACGATATATATTGTTCAATTTGTAAAAATATCTATATACCTTCCCTTACTGACAACTTTCAACAAGTTATACAATAGTTGATGTGTTTTACATGTGAAATTGAAATAAATAATTGGACAACTTTTTGTTTTGTTTATCCTTGATTAAATCGATTAAATACCACAAAACTGTTATCAAATACAATCGATAAATAAAAATAAAAAAATATATCTGAAACAATATCTGACAAACTAAAAAAACATTTTTATCCACACACGTGCTCAAATAACAGTAAACTGCAATAAGTTGACATGCATATTCATTTTAAATAACGAATCTGTTCATAAAAATTTATAATAGGGTAAACTTATTTATTTTTCATTAAAATGTTTAAATACCATGCAATATTAAAACTACGTAACGTAGATTGATTTTTTTAATAACGAGATCTTCCTATATCTTTTGAATCTATAAATGAAAATTTTCGATTTTATAGTGGATAAATTAAACAAATTCCTAACTTTTAAGAATTTAATAAATTCCTCAATAGAAAGTACATAATAATTTATAAACTAAAAATGCTGTTGGTGTTTCTATATTAACATGTTTGATTAACTACAGTTGTTACATTCTGTATTAAATTTCACAACATTTAACATATATATATATCGCTTAATGATAATCTCAGAAGTATAACTATATAATTTTAAATGACACAGAGAAGAGAATTTACTTTACACAAAAATGCCATACCTGATTTTGAAATATTTCAAGCTTCCTAAAATGACCGTATTCATATAAATATTGTTTATAAAAATTTAGATTCTTATAAGCAATTAGAAATGTAACTTCAAAACATTATATGTTGTTTATAAAATAATTTTGAATTCTTTTCAAAGCAACAACAGTCATTTCGTATATAGGTTAGTATATACTCATAGAATGCAATTACTTTCAAGATCAGTATATTTGCTTATCAAAAGTTGTCAATAATAATTGAGAGAAATACAAATTTATATAAAAATTTTAAGTTTTGTTAAGTTTATAAATATACATACATATATACATATAAAGTCATAATAATTTTGTTATTATTATTACAAATATCCAGCAATACACCAGAGAATAGTATCAACAAGATTTCAACAGCAAAACTTATATTTTTCTAAAATATAAATTTTACATATTCAAAACAAATTCTAAATTTTAGTTAATTTAGTTGTAGATATACTCGTATTATATATAATTCTGCAAAAAATAAACCTAGACAAAATTACAAATAATATGGTTTATACTGAAATATTCGACGGAATATATTAGCAAGAAATTAGAGATATATATTTCTTACGTGCATATATGATGTGGAGATGACCATGTTTATCATATTGTGCCAGCTTACTAATACGCGACAATTAAATATATACTCACTATCAAATTTCAGAGATAGACAAAAGGTATCTTTTGCATCGATGCGCTACTTTTATGCAGAAAACAAACTCTCAGGAAGTTATGAGGTTGGGTTGCATCCTGTTTTGAAATATTACATATGTATATATTATGTTGTTTAATAAGTGCGGTATATATAGGACAACTGTTTCAAAGTCGTTTTCCACAGTGGTGCGAAGAAAATTCATTCCGTATAATGGAAAGTTTTATTACGTATAAACTAAATTTACATATTTTATTTAAAAACTAAAAAGAGCACTTCAAAAACTGTTATTCTTTACCAAAAATATAAATGTACGAGTATGCCGTAATTATATTATGCATGCTATAAATTAAATAAATTGAACAATAAATAAAGCCATATCTGCAAAAAATTAAAAAAACAAAGAATAAACGTCCGTAATATGACGTTTACATATATGCAATGACAATAAATATGATTAAAATTAGACTGAAAATCTACAGTATTAGGTCTAATTGAATCCATCGATCTGTGATAGAATTGAATTATTAAAGACTACAACGTATAAGCTCAAACTGATTTAGAAAGAAACTCAAATGATTAAATATATATTTAGATGAATAAAGTTTAATGCTATTTCAATAATTTATATATTTATATCAGATAAACTGTTATGTAAACTTAATAATTTTCCCTATAATAAATACATAGAAATATATTATATGCATATATTGCTAGCGCTATGTATTTATATTTATAAGATTATATAGTCATATAAAATATGTTTACTAATGTTTTTAGAAATTAAATAGAGCACTACTTAAACGATATATCAAAAGTATCAATATAAATACAATCAAAATTATATTAATAATTTCGAATTTATCGATTGAAAACATTTAGGTCCATTTGTATATTATTATATATTAAAGTATGTTATTTTTCTTTTTTTTAATTATAATTAAGTTAATTTATTTTAACAATGAAATAATTTTATATTTAAATAATCATTACATGTAATTGATCTAAATAATCTATACACTAAGTTTAGATTTTAGTAAATAAGAATAAGAAATACATAAGAAAATACTACCAAACAATTGTAAGGTAAATCAACCTATATAGAATGAATGAATATAAAAAGTATGTAGAATTACAAAAGAGATTAATTAATAATGAATGATTTATAGATAAATTATTAGATTGCATAATACAACATATAATAATTACTAATAAGCTGAGTATAAATATGCACGAAAATAATAATCAAAAACAATGAATAACAACAAATTTGTATATTCTCTCATATACTTTAGGTACTTAATTATCATCAAATAATTGAATGTTATAGAATATAGTAGGTATCAAATTATAGGTATTTTGATAAATAATATCAAAAAGATTAGTATTAGAACTGGCTTATATATGTTCTTTTACTTTGGCCTGAGTTAACGAAATAAAAATAGAAGTGTTCTGATACCACCGAACAATAAACCACCGTATAGACCACCTTAGCAACTTATATAAGACTTAAACTAAAATAGCTTTACTTAGTTAATAATTATATTAACTTACAAGAAATTTACCTTTGCCATAGCATGCGCACTGCATTTAATATAGTCTGGTTTACCAATATAAGTTTTAATAGCAATTAATTATATATATCAGAAACTGCTTTTATGACCACATTGTTTCATTTCCTCAGTACCAACTGTTAACAAATTATAATTTTGAAGGCATAATTTCATAATAGATTACAAATGGTATATAGGTATGTCATTTATTTTAAAATAATTACACGAATGCCCTATACATTTTTTCATATATATACATATTATTACAATACCTTTTTTTTAATAAACGATATTATACCCAGCAACAGCAGAACAGAATGTCGAATACTTATTTGACATGTTCTGACACAATCAGATAATCTAATCAGTTTATACATATATAATTATATGTTATAAGTTATGGATATATTATATAGGGGAATATTGATATATTTGACACAACTATAATGTGTAGAATATCTTTTCAATTGAGAGGACAATATTCATCGAAAACAATTGACTTAAATATGTACATATAATTAATTATAAGTTGCAGCTATTTTCTCCGAATATTTTAAATATCAATTAAAGGTTCTATTGTATTATAAGAGGTTAAAGAATAAAACCAATGTATATATTGCATGATGCTACAAAATAAGCTTAGATGGTACCTACTATATATGTTGTTATAATAAAACAAAAAGGGAAAGCGGTAATGTAGTTTATCATTTTTGACGTATAACACGCTGTTATCTTGTTCAAGATCATTTTTATGACACAAAAAGGCTGGAGCACAAAAAACAACAGTGGGCGGTCGACTTAGTAAAGATAAGTTAATAAAACATCACTGTATAAAAAACATAACACCAACAATCGCCTTATGTTATTATTATTTTAACGGACTAACAATATACATATAAGTATTCCTCTATTTATTACACCCGGGCACAACTGGTTTGGTTACATTTCAAATGTTGGAGGCCTTAAATATACCTACATAAAAAAGACATTGAATATATTTTGTGCTTTTATTTACAAAATGATTATTACAGCGTATTAATATCCATCCAGCCCCCCAAAAGTAGAAAGAAACCACTGTTGATCGTCCAGTTTGATTATAATGTGATATACTATATGCTGAACATTAATTCGATGATACGCGACACAAATAAGAAAACCATTACACGTCTGGACCAAGAGGCAGGTTAAATATGTGTACACATAATAAGGTGCAAGCCCAATTACTGTCAACCGGCCTTAATATTCGGCTGATTTATGACCCCATCTCAAAGACCTCTGCCCCCCTCCTAGAAAGGTCTTCTCAGACAAGAGGAACCACTTCCTGTGGAACAAACAGATGTCCTCTTCTGCTCAACTTGCGGTCTGTCAAACACTTCTTCACCGCATCTTCAGCTTGAGTTTTCTACTGACTCTACAAGAGATAATGATACGCTATTTTGCTTGTTGAATGTTGAATGTTGTACAAGAGACAGGAAGGAAGAGGAAATCAGAGATTTGTTCAAACAGTTTATATCGTTTATCGCCATCTATCATCGCACCGAAATGATCATGTAGGACCTCCCCCTCTCCCTCTGGAACTAAAAACTAAAGAGACAACTGCTCAAGAATCGTTTTACAAATTACGCCCCATATTTTGAGTGTTGTAGCGAGCGAGAAGCTACAAGTGTGCTGTGTGTACATCTTCCAGTTCGACACAAAATGGAAGAATGAAAGAGAGGCTCATTGTCATCAGTTTACGAGAATGACATGGCAGATAATTGTCGTCGAGATGTCACCATCCTGTGGTCGGTCCAGCTAGCTGTAAATATGACTAAATCCACTCAAGAACTTGCATCTTTATGACCACAGCAAGCAAAGCTCTCCTCTCTTCTCTCTGATTCTACAAAGCAGCAGCAGCAATCTCAGAAAGATTCTAGGGATAATTGCCCTATAATACACTGCATCCTTCCGCCTGCATTTATCTAGAGAAACAAATTTGCGGGGTATGCGCATACAGACACAAGTCGAACTAATTGCAGGCCGCTTTCTGCTCTCTCTGGTACATAGAAAAACGGGGAAAGACAAACTCCACAAATAACTCGTAGATATTTTAAATATACACAGAAGAGTCAGTATGTGGAGCGCTTTGCTATCTTTTCTTTTCAATGCTTAGGCATCGACAGATCTGTCTGTATACCTCATTCAAACTCGACGAAAAGGCATAATTGTGCCCTCGTGAACGCGCTTTGCTGCTACATATAATTGCTTCCGCTACCAGCTCTCTTGAAATCACCCCTTCTCTTCATCGTCCATTTTATAAAACTTCTAACATTTATATCTCTTTCGAGTATGTACATATGTATGTATGTATGTATGTAGATAGATATATACGGCATTATCTCTATAAGGTATATACATAAAATATCCGTGGAAGTGTCGTCGACTCTTTCAACCGAGTCTGTTGAAACAGCATAAAACAATAATTTCCTATCTTGTACACATGTATCTCTTTCTATATATATCTGTATATACTTTATATATATGCGCCAAATTTCTAGAAAAACCAGTTGTTTTAAAGTTCCATATAAATTTCGGACAATATTATATGTATAGTTATAAGTATATATACCTAATGTATAATACAGCTGGAGTGGAGGATGATAAAACCAAAGAAGAAAGAAGAAGAATAATATATATAGGAGTGTACGTGTAATTTCAGAGATAGTATACATTGCTAATAGCTGATATGGAAATTTTACAACAAGTATTTAAACTATATACGGAAATTTCTTAAACATATAAGTATATGTATACAAATGTAACGTATAATGCTGAAAAAAAACAATATTTGAGAATTTGTATTATCAGGGGCGCATGTAGAGTTTCGTATGTTATATGCCCAGCTTCTATTATCACTTTACTCGTATTTAAAACTATATTTTTATTGCTAAATATGCATTTTTACTGTAATAATACAGAAAAAATATAGGATAATAATTGAAATATATGCACGTAACTATAATTGCATTATAATCATAGTATTAACCTTTTGGTTACAAACAAAGGACTACATTCAACTCGGGTACCTAATAAGTATATGATAAATCATGGATATATCATAATAAATAGTGAAATCGATAATTTAATATAATATATGCATGTTAATTTTAAATTTAAATCATCATTTCATGACAATTTGCAAAATTCAGTTCTTTGAGATGAGTGATATTATAGACAACAGATTTTTACAATATCTCTTGAGCGATGATTATGAATTACCACAGGAAATTCAACAACCAACAATATCAAGATTTTCTGCTACTTCTGAAGAAGAATTACAAAGGAAGAAAGATAGCAGGATTCCACATAATTCTCAAGTAAAAACCAAGTAAAAACCAAGTGGACTGTTTAAGTTGTGGCACAAAGACGGAAAGTAGTTGAATGGCCCGAATAAAGTTTTAAAAGATCTCGAAGAGATGACAAATGATGAGTTAAATTATGCTATGCAATATTTTGTGTGTAATGTTCGCAAGACCGATGGATTAAATTATCCACCAAGAAATTTGAAAGAAATCGTAGCAGGCTTGTAAAATTATTTAAATTGCACGTTGAAAAATAACTCATGTATTGTTCGTAACACAATCGTTTTCGGAACACAAGAAGCACTAGATACTGAAATGAAGTTGTCAGCAAAAGAAAGAAATGTTCGGATTAAGAAAACAGCGATTTCATTTGATAAAGAAGATGCTCTATGGACTTCGGGTGCATTTGGTATTTCAAGTCCACGCCAGCTAATAGATACCCTCGTGTACCATTTGGGTCTTCACTTAGCTCTGAGAGCATGCGCTGAGCATCGCGATTTGGAGTTCGGACAAAATTAGCAATTAACATTAGAAACGAGTCAAAATGGTCAACGCTGTATAAAGTATGTCGAACGGATTTCGAAAAACAAAAAAAATTGGGTTTAAGAATAGCAGAATAGAGGCCATAAGGTAACATTCATTTACGAAATGAGACTAATCCAGAGCGATGTTTTGTAATACTGTATGACAAATATATATACAACTTCGACCCGAATCCAATGGTCTTGATGGTTGTTCTACGTTTTATTTGACGCCCATTGGGACATCCTACATCAAATTTCTGGTATAGATCATCCCCCTATGGGTATAGACACAATTTCTTCGACGCTTAAACGTCTAACTACTATAACCATTACCGACGGTCAAATTTATACTAATACGAGCTTGTAGAGAACCGCAAAAACACGAGTACTGTATCGGCTGGTACTAAAAAAAATTGCTACAAAAAAGACTGGACATATCTTAAATGTTAATGTTACCATTAATTATATCGAATGTTATGAGAAAGACGAAGCAGACGTGTCAAGAGCTTTATACAAGCCTTAAAACTAAAGTTCAGTGGTACGCGAATCACTATCTAAAGAAGAAAATTCAATCACCCATAAGATCTTTGAAAACATCGTTTTCAACAATTGCGTTCTATTTCAATTAATTAGTAATTAGTACTTTTGGCCGTTATCGATTTGTTATATGCATATTGTTTTGAAATGTTTGTATTGATTAAATTGCCATTTATTTCACTAATAAAATTAATTAAACGATTTATCGTTAAATACACGCTTACTTAATTTACCACATTTAAATGTGGAATCCACTAGATAGTATGATTTAAATAAAGATAAATCATATTTTAAAATATATGTAAGTTAATAATGTTTCAGCCTAATATTCACACCTTAAAAGTGTATTATATAAAGTATAGAAATTAGGTAAATTAGTTGAATTTCCCGCATTAAATCTACATAATCATAATATATACACACACACACACACACACATACGCGCAAATACCTATTTGTAGAGACCACCGCGTTACAAGGACCGTGTGTTAGCATTAGAGGGACCATAGTAAATTTCTATTTTAGCAAGACTTTCACGA
>JAYRBW010084249.1:0-22810 GCA_036023295.1 Invenusta paracnida
TGAAAAATGTTTTGGCTAGTTCGCACTATTTTGGGTAGTTTGCAGTTTTTTGGCTAGTTTGCATTTTACAGATAGCCGGTTGCAGCCACAAGCAGCTGCCAACTTTTAGTAATATATAGGAGTTACTGGTTAATTACAACTTACATCTATTTATTTTCTGAAAAAAAAAATCAAACTACGGCAAGTAATCCACAATTGCCCTATGATGATAAATAGTAATACTAATAAAACTTCAGTATATCACTGGTCTTTATATATATTTTGGTTACTTTAGGAAACACATTCCCATGACATTCCCAATTGACTCTTTCAATTGGCTCTTTCAAGCAGTCTCTTTCAATTCTCATTTTAAAGTTTTCTTAAATATATACATATATAGTAGGGTGTGCACATCATAATGTCATCAAGTCATAACATCAACAATATAAGTCAAAACATCACCAATATAAGTGATAAAATATTATTATAAATATAATCAAACATTATTCTGAAAAGAACTGTTATTTCTTTAATTCATGAATTACATCCAGAATTAATAAATGAATCATCTTATATACAAATTGCAAATATATAATTTATTTAAACATAATAATCCAAATTCGTTTTTATATGCTGACCCAATAAAAGGTTGCCCTTTTTAATCAGAATTTTATTGGATATAAGTTAAAATCATATCTATTATAGGTAGGCTCTGTACTATAGACTATGTTTACTATAATTCTATAAATTAAAGTATTATATTGAAAATATTTTGTCTTCATGTTTGGATTTTGTGATGTTTTGACTTATTTTGATAACATTATGACTTGATGACATTTTGACTTAGTGACATTTTGACAGGCATTCCATATAGTATATTACACTTATATTAATATATTACAAAATATTAACATGACAAAAAGTCACCACTATTTCTATTAATTATTGTTATAGTCAACTCAATATTAATTGGGTCAATATAAATTACAGCGAATGAGATTATTTAAAAGTATCTATGTATCTAAGTAAAATGTTAATATCTAAGAATTGAAACATATGAATACTTGAATTTTATAATAAAACAAACATTTTACCATATTTAAAAAAATAGGGGATAAATCAGCATTGAAAAAAAATATCAGTAAGTATATATAACAAGATATTTTTAAAGAGTAATAATTTTGATATATATATATTAGATCATTGAGTCAATATATACATAATATATATAATTAACCTATATGATATACTATATATCTAAAGTAGACTGTTTAATAAATCTTTTGACTCAATATATTAATTTTAAATAAATATAGTAATAATATTTTATCATGATGGCATTTTATCTCAGTAATATTATATTATACTCTATTAGATAATAACAAAATAATAATTTATAATAGTATAATCTATTAAATTAGGAATTTATCTTAATATTATATAAACTAATTCAATATTGACTTTAATTTTATTTATAAAATAAATAAATTATAGTTACATTATAAATATAATATTCATATACAGTTGAGCCAAAAAGTTTTGAATATTTTGTTAATTAACATTTAAAATTAGAGAAAACAAGTTTTATAGAATAATAATATTTTATTTTAAAATATAATAATTACTGCATGAAAATCAAAAGATATGTATGACATGTAAATAAGTAATGTCAAAAAATAAAATGATAAGTGTTGTTAATACTAATTTAGTATTTTGTATTCATACCTTTAACCTTCAAAACAGCTTCAATGTGAACAGGCATAGAGAATATGAGTATAGAACACTATTCCCTTGATATCTCCTGTGTCCAGACTTTCTTGATTTTTTCCTTCAAGTCTTTGATTGATGCTGATAGTAACTTAGAAACTTGCTTCTTTATATGGTGTCAACACTTTTCAAGGATTAAGGTCTGACAAATTCATGTCCAAAGTCCCTGTACCTCAATTCCTTGTTGACAAAGCCAGTTGGACACTGCCTTAGTATAATTGCAAGGGACTCCATTATGCTGAAATATTGACAAATTATGTACTAGATTCATTAAAATAGGCACTTTTTGTTTAAGATTATCCAGATAAACAGGGCCATTAATATATTAAGTCAGGGAGAAATAAAGATTTTCTTGGGTATTATATATTTTATGCAGGAGCTTTCAGTTATCTTTTTCAACTGAAAAAAAAATAACAAAAAGTTCATGTGTAAAATATATTATACCCAAGAAAATCTTTATTTCTCCCTTTATATCTTAAATTACTGGGTATGGCCAATACAACAAAATAATTAGGTCCATTAATAGTCATATTAAGAGGCATAAGCCACAGTCCACAATGACTGGTGGCAGCAATAGAACCCCATATCATATACTTTTTGAGATTTTTGACAGTGGATAAGACATATTTAGGATTGTATCTTTGACATAAATAGATGATGAACACCGAATGTACCAATATAAAACTGCCCAACAGAAAATTCTTCTGAAAACATATTCTTTTTCTAATTTTCATGCATAAAGTCTTTATATTTGTGGCTAAAAGAAAGTATATCAATAATGTTTTTGGCATGTAATTTGGGTTTCTCAGCTGATTTATTACTTTTAAGGCCACATTGTTTAGATAATCTATCTTTCATGATAGTAAGTGATAGTTTAGGACTGTTATGTAATACATCATTAGTAATTAGATGAGTTAGAGCAAAAGGGTAGGAGGTTGTAAATCATTTCAATGCATGGTTATCTCATCTTGTCATAACAGGTGGTCTGCCAGCTTATGCTTTACTGGCAAATGAAAGTGTCTCACTGATGCATTTAAGTTTTTTACAACACAACTGTGATTTGTCTTCATGGATAGAGTGATGTCCTTCACTTTCATATAATGCTGGCATAAAATAAATATTTTAGAGTGAGTTTCTGACAATAATTCATGCATTTTTCCATATTATTTATAGCAATTGTGCATTAGTAATTATTTTAAAATAAATTAAAATAACCAGAAAGAAGTATGCAAATTAAAACAACAAGATATTAAATATTATTTTTATGTTTTTTTCACATGTAATACTGTATTATAAATCAAAAGTAAGTAGACAAAAGACTCCTTTAGAAGCATATTGAATGTAATATAATATAAGAAAAAAGTACAAGCTGCATAAAACAATTGTATTGACAAATTGTTGGACTGTACAAGTCCCTTGTAAAGGGACAGCAAATATGTTAAATAATGGAAGGAATGCATGTTGTTATATATGTAGAAAACATCTTGACTTGTTAGAGCAGTGTGTAGAGTGAAAAGGAAAAAACAATCAACCAATTGGAAACAAGTAAAATGTCAGTATATTAAATTCAGGAGTTTTTCTCATTCTGTCTAATTATTGATATAGGGGAAAAACCTAGAAATCAATATGGCATCTTTAAAGTGAAGATTAATAACATTACAGTCTCTAGCTAAAATGTTTGGAGAAAAGTTAAAATTACAAAATAACTTATGTTTAAAGAGGGAGCTATTCTGGTTAAAAAATGTTCTTTATACCTGATATGTTTATTATACTGCTACTGATATAAGAGGTGGATGTTGGTAGGT
This sequence comes from Invenusta paracnida, assembly GCA_036023295.1. Taxonomy (NCBI): domain Eukaryota; kingdom Metazoa; phylum Platyhelminthes; order Proseriata; family Coelogynoporidae; genus Invenusta; species Invenusta paracnida. Next base: position 3,552 of record JAYRBW010084249.1, read on the forward strand.
CAATTAATGCTGCTGTATACATATATTTATTTGTATGCATAAGAATCAATATTTTTTTTGAGAATAAATAAAAGATAAATAAACTGTAATACATCAATGGATTTATAATATTTAGTAGTAGGGTTACCAAATGATCAGAAAACATCTGAATGTCCAAATGGTTGTTGTAAATTGTTGTTTAATTGTATATACATTTATGGTAGTGTTGCTTTTAATTTTAGTATCGAACAAAATCTTATAAAGTATTACATATTATTCTTATGCAGGAAAACTCACTAGAACTATGCTTTATTTTTATATCGTTTTTGTAGCTTTCTTTGTTACCATCTATCTGTTAAGACATAACAACTTTTAGGATCACAACTGATTGATAGAATTACCTAAAAACAGCAAAATCATTTTCAAAACCATGGAGTTGGTTTGTACCCAAGATAATATATTTCTTCTTTAGGAGATGTTCAATATTCAGACTTTAAATTAAGACATTTTATCTCAAAACTTTTGATACTTTTACATCTGTCCTGAAACTATCAGGTTCTACTACATTGAATATATGGTTCCTTTGAATCTTCATTCTTAATGAGAATAAGAAAAAATAGAATAAGCCAGAGCTACAATGAGTAACAGTCATTCAATATAAATTTTCACTGCTAAACAGCCTCATCAGGGATACCACAGAAAACCTGAGAGAGATTGTACTATAAATATAATTGTATAGAGAAATTGCAATGACATCACCAGATTAGAATAACAGAGTTAACATGTCTGTACAGCCTGGTACCCCTGATAAGGCTGTTTAGTAGCAAAACTTTGGGTTGAATAAAAGTTATTAATTGCTGCCAAAGGATATACTAACCCTTTTACTATAATTGGAGAATGTTTTAAATAGAAGATTATATGACTTCTAAATATGTTATAATAACTGACATATTTAGCAACACTCTCAAGTCAGTGTCTAGAAATGATGAAATTCACCTCTGATTGAAGAATAAAAGCCACAAGTCCTTGATGAAGATATTTCTATTAATGTGGAGAGCAAGAGAAACATGATGTTGCAGAATGTGCTTGATCTTTAGGTTATCAATTATAAATTTTCAAGCTAAACAAATTCTCACTCATTGAGAAATTAGTAAAACCATGCTCATTTGCATAGTTTCATAACACATCTGATAAGTGTGGCTTTTCAGAGTGGGAATTTTATCTGTGAAAAAATGATACTGAATTTGGGATATCCAAGAGACCACTGTTTCTGCCAGGCACACCAAAAGAAAATTTACTGAAGTTATCAGTAGTTAATTTCGTGAAGTAAGAATCTCCAAACAGATTTCTCTTAACTGATTTTAATCCTAAATATTTCATCATGTTCATATAAATTTTAAAATTATTTAATTATACTATTTACAGTAATAGCTATCTATCTATTATTCCCTTAAAATGTCACTTTTGAGATAAACTTATCTAACAAGTAGTAGTGATAAGTAGACCATGTGTATGCATTCCACTTTTATTTGCGACTCTCACAACATCTTTCAATCTCGGTTCTAGTCACATCCTCCTGGGTCCCTAGTCACCCTCCTCATCAGAAGACTTCAGTCGAGCAGCAGCCCCCTTCTCTGACGTGATGCAATGCCCCTCGTCCGTTCCACCTGCTCGCCCCCAGTCCTTCCGCCCCGGGTCCTTCGGCCTCTGAAGCACACCTCCCCTCCTCCTCCTCTGCCGCCCAAACCACCCCAAACACCATGCAAACCCAGCGCTATAACCACGGGAAATCATCCCTCCAATCTTCTGGCAACGGGTCAAGGACAAACAGCGCCCACTAATAATTTTCTCTCCAACTGGAAGCACTATTCCATCTCACCGGCTGCCTCTCATGGTTGCCAGCAGCAACAGCAAACACGGCCGGCCTCAACTGGCGGTGATGCTAAAACCGCAACGTTGCCTGACTCCCCGGCGGTGGTTGTCAAGGACGCCAAGTCGGTATCCAGATCGCGGAGTGCTCGACGGGGAGGCAAATCGCCACAACAACTTCAGGGTGATGCATGTGTTGTTGTCCAACCGAAGCCCTGTAGCTGTCCACCAGCTGCTTGGGGTCTTGATGGTGAGTTGACCTCGAATTGTTTGCCTTGAACTGTAAAAATTAAAAATAGTTTAAAGGAGCTAATATAGTTAGTAGCTATTAACTATAGTAGCTAATGTGTACAGTCTTAATAATTATTCAAGGCTATATTATTCGTTGTATTTCAGATTGTTGTAAAGCAATCCTACACTGAATACAAAATAGGTAGATAAAATGAGTAATTATGATCTTACATGTTATTAAAATTGTAGTTTTATATATTGTAGTTTTTGTATTACATTAACAGATACATTATATTATATGATACTTTACTATGTCATGATCGTATGATTTTAAGAGGAATTTAATGATTAAGTTCATAAATATATGCTATAGGGTAAGCTAAATTGTATTCTAAAAGTCTTAATTTCTGGATAAATCTTATCTCGTATTATATACTATATTTTCTTTTATGTAACGAAATTATACTTCTAATTGTACTTCTAATTATACTGTATAATTATACAATAATATGCACAGATTACTTAACTATTTTATTATTCCCCAAAAATTCATAATACGCAAGAAACTCTTGCCAATTTACTCAAGACTGTCTTTTTTTTGTGAATGCTTTGTGCACACGTTTAATCTGAACGTATTTTAAGCACAATAATGCCAAATAATAGATTTTTAACTCAGTATATATGAAGAGCTTATATTCAATACACTACTTCTTATTCATGAAAAGTATATATACAATTTCCTGTATATATTGATTTTTTTTATATATATTATGTATACGTATATTTATTTATTCCTAGTGATTCGTAAACTGTTTTATAATAACACTTTAATTGGCCAGTTTTAGATTGTGTAAAATATCAATGCGTCTGTATACTTTTATTAATATACTGTTTGAATGACTGGTGGTGTAGAACAGTAGAAATATAAACATATTTTTATTGGCAAATGAATATAATATAGGCACATTTTCTATGACATTTATTTATTTGGTCTTCATTTTATTATTAGATGTATGTATTTCGTATTAAAAAAACTGAGCCATGTTTCTATATACCTATATGTCTTATTTTCAAGTTTTAACTGCTATATTGTGTATTTTACATGATTCAAACCCGTTTCTAACACAGATCAAATTCTTAAAAAATCTATCAAAGCTCTCAAAATTGTTCAATATTTCTGTTTTTACGATAATATGCTTTGGTGATATAATGCGTTATAGATACTATATAGCCTGTATATATTGGGATAAGTTAGAAGCTGATATATTCCTTTTATACAACCCCCTGTAGTTCCGTATTATGTGCGAGGAAAGTATTTTGCGCATAATGAGTTCTGCACACTTTAGTATCTCCATGCTTGTATATAGATTGAGGCAGGTGTTAAGTTTGTTGGGTACTTGCTGATAAACTACAGATATACACAGATATATATATATATATACACTCTCCCTATGTATGTGTGTACATCATATTATATTGTAAGGCAACGATGGATCCGAGGTAAGAAGGCATCGACCCCTCTAGCCTATATATCTGAGAAGCTGCAATATCAGGACATTTGGCAAATATCACATTCAGGTGGTTCTGGCTATAATAATCAGCGTATAGCTTTGTCTGAATATGGGAGGAGAGCGTTCTACCTTTTTCTTGACATGTAAACACACGTGTTTGAACCACAAGGAGTTGGTTGCATCTTCTTCGCTAAGAAGTTCTGGGTGTATTAACCTGTACACACAGCAGAAAAAAAGGGGATTTATATACCTACCTATAAGAGGAAGGTATTCCTCCATGTATATTACCCTCATGATACGAAGGCTGGCTTTTTGGCTCAGAGTGTAGGCATACAGGGGGGAGTTAAAGCACGTACTTATATCACGATAACAGTACACTTATATAATCTTACAATACCAAGCCAATGTCCCCACATCGTGACATTTTAATTTACTAAGTAAAGTTCTGCACACCCATCTATCACTTATTTGAGGTCTATATGTGTATAATATTTATCCTTGAATTGTTTTAACAGTTTTTAATGTCTAATTTTATGGGCAATTACTTTATAGGTATGCCATTCTGTAGAGGCATTTATATATTATATAATATAAATCAGTATAACAATTGTGTTTTCTTGATATAAATATTTATAAATATCTTCGCATTAAAGGATGATTTGAAGTCATGAATATAATTATACGGATATATTTTTATGAATTATCGCCTCAATTACTTGACGTTTAAATAAACATTTTAGCGTATACTTTTGCAATAGTTGTTAGACCTCCTGATAAGTTTAAACCTCTGATATTAACTTGAAAAGTATTATACTTATATGACGTAATTGCTTCATCCGTTTCGTGTTTTTATTTCTATATACGTTTTTCAAAATGTATAGTTTACAAACGTAATTGCTGTTTTATAGCGGTTCAGTTAGCTTTTTAGCTTTTAAATCAATAGGTATGATATTGTTTGTTATTTGAGATTTATTTCAAATGAAAATATACCTACTGTGATATATATATAATATTGATTTTCTAAGTTAAAAACAATATAATAATTTTACATACAGACAAATTTCTGAAAGCATATAAGTGTCTAATATGTATGTCTTACAATTTGCGTTGGCTGAGCAAATTAATCAAACTAAAAGCTTAAGATGGAGCTGGGCACGTGGTTTGGTTTATTTCGCTTGCACATATTACATACACACACACAAAACGTCAAAATATGATTGTTATACACAAGTATCCTCTCTGACAATATATCTCTGAGTAAGACCTCGTCCATTTTTTATAGCCGAAATCCCCAGGAATCCCAAGGCATACAATGCACATCATATAATCTTTATAAGAAGCTATAGTCTTCCACAAGTTGAACTGTTATTCCGACGTGGAAACCAAAAGTCAACTTTGAAAAGCCGTAATTCCCTCATCCTTCTTTTTAATATTTTTCTATCGATTTTTATTCATAATCTGCAGCATCCCATTATTTTTATGTGTATATATGTATACATAGGTGCACATATATAGTCCTATAGGTATTAATATATAATATAGGGCTAACCACCGAGCAACATAAATTTTATCCGTAAGCGGTTTCACTTTATTTTATGTATTTACACAAAATATAATATGTTTACTACAAGATATTCGGTGTTTCATCCGCTTCAATTCATCATTATGATATGAGCAATGTATACTGAAAATATGTAATTCAGGCTTGTATAAGAATCCAATACTTGTGGCAGTATTATTTATAATTGGGTGTATTAGTTTGAAGCATAAATATTTTGAGAATTTCACGTGACTGATAAGAAATAATTCTATACTTGCACAAGCAAAATACTATGATTAGCTAAAAACGGATAATTTGTTTTAAACACGTTCGACTGCTTATATTAGTAGTTTATATATATTTACAAATAATATATATACACAATTAGTAAAATAAATATTTATGATAAAATATTTTAATTTCCAGTGATTTTATATATTGTTATGTATTTTATGTGCCATTTATATATAAGCAATTAATAATCGTAAACTTCATTAAAACATTTTAGATTTAATATAAATATTAATTGTTTGGGCATTTTTTAGTTATATATATCATATTAAATGTAGAAAGCACATTGAAAATAATCAATATTTTATCTAGAAAATAGTCATGTTTATTGAATGAACTTAATTTATATTCAATTGTCGCACATTTAGACAAGCTATATTATTTTAAACTACTAGCTTTATATTAGTTTAGTAGTTTAATATTGTTTTTTATAAAGTAACGGCTACTCTTATATTAAAAGTAATATTCGAATTATTTAGCATCCAATAAATACTTCACAGCAACTTTTTCAGGAAGCAACCCTATTGGAGAAAGCGTCGGGGTTATTATGCTATTTATAATTTGTAACAAGCAAAAACTATAGAAATTATTTAAAATTGTTTAAATTATTTTTTTCTCTTTTCTAAACCCGTCTTATTTATGTTTACTTAATTTCCAAATGATATTATACATATATTATTTTATGACATACTATATACATATATGTATGTATGTCATAAAAGTAAACTGACATAATTTCAGTTAAAAGCTGTTAATTGAAACTGACACCATTAAATTAATTACAAAATAAATACAAAAAATAAAGTAAACTTACTAAATATTAATTATAGATATTATACAGCACTTTTCATATTAAAAAATTAAAGAAAATCATAGATCTGCTAGTTTTCATCCCTGAAATTATACTATTGATCATTATGTTCTAGGTGGTACTCCACGAATCTTCAACAACACCACGAAGCCTTGTGTGGTCCATCCGGAACAGTCAATTCTCCTCTGCGATACCTGCCAACACAACCACCACAACCATCATCTTGACAACGGAATCCCGGGCACTGGCCGCCATCACCACCGACACCACCGACGTTCTAAGTCCTCCAGTCGTCGGTCCCCACATAACAACCAATCGGCTACCATGACTACCAGTAATGGCAGCAGTCGCCATCATCGACGCACGCCGCCTACAACCGTCAGTAGCGGTGGAAGTTGTTGCGAAGAGTTCCATCGCCAGCATAGCAACCACATAGCAACTAGTTTCCATGTGAGTGGTGTAGACGACGCTTCGGTTACTAGAGAGGGCGAGGAAGAGGAAGCATCACCCTGGCATCACGCGGCTGTGAGTGAAGATTCGGGGGTCCTGGTTTCTTCTAGTGAAGAGAGCAAAATAGATGCCGATGGACGACTGGTGAGGAAATCTAAACTTTTATTGCAGAATGCTCAATGTGTTTTATTTCTTTGCTTGAATACCATTTCCCCCCAAAAAAGTACCTTTTATTTTTAACTCGGATTAATTAATTATTTGTCTATGTTTCTAAAGTGTGAATTTGAGTAAATTTTGTTAAATTTGTTTTTTCTATATCTCATAACTGTTCTTTCGCACTTTATAATTAAAAATTTGGGCAGTATTATATTTAAGCGAATTTAATTCAATACTTTTTATTATTATTTTATTATTAATATGATATATATCTAATATTGTGTGGTAATTAAATGGACTCTTATCTAAATACTAAAATGTACCATTTTTGTTGGTTACATAATATATATAATATATATATTAACTGGAAATTATCTTCATGGTGACAGAAATGTTAGTCATTTTGAAAGGACTTTTAAAGCACATTATTTGTATTGAACAAATAATTGACTGATTTTTGATAATTAAATCCTCAAATCTTTGTTCTTTTGTTTCAGGTAACTGCAAACACACTGTGCTCAGCTGTGACTATGTGTCCAGCCAATTTAGCTGCCAAGACAGGAGGCCTCCGGGCCCGAATTTCCCACAAGATATCCAAATTCTTCCAACGGAATGCCTGCACCTCATCACCCCGAGACTCGACTTATCAACAGGCTGATGATAGTACTGCTGGTGGTGTTGGAGGGCACTCGCGCAGTCAAACCGCTTCCCCAGTTTCAACACTGACCAGTAACCACCAATCCTCATCTATAGGAGCTGTTGTTAATGACCCCACTTCCCCCAAATCCCCCAGTAGCGACCCTTGCAACCCCAAAATCAGTCTACGTCACTCCCGGTCAACGAGTCACTTCCGGCATCGATCCGAACGGACTGTGACGTCATCGGCTGCTGACGAAGACCCTACCGCATCGCCCTCGACCAATAAGGAGAGTCCACGTCGTGGAAGACGTCATGGCACCACAAACATAGCAACAACCACGAATCACGTAGCAACGATTACAGGTGGTGTTGTTGCTTCCGGAGGAACTTCGCGCTACCGTAGTAAAAGTCACACGGCCACCATGTCACGTGACGCTGTCCGTCCACTGGCCAATCAAACACGCAGTCCATCACCTCAGGCAACAGCGCCTGCTCCGGTCACTCCCTCGACACCGCGCACTGGCCGAGTGCGTCGGTCGTCAAGACGGCATCATCATGTAGCAACGATTAGTGGGGAGTCATCGACGACATGTGCCGCCGTCGTGGGTGGAAGAACTGTTTCACCTGGAGCCTCTCCTAATGGAGGAGTCATGGAAACAGCGGGTTCGCCGCCTATCCTCGCCGGGAGTGAAAGTGGTGGTTGTGGGAGAAGAGAGAGGTCTAGACGGGACCAAGGAGGTCGACGGGGTGGCAGAGAGTCAGTGGAAGATCGAAGAGCTACTTTCATGCAAAATTTGGACACCCTGCAGAAGGTGAGTGACATTTTATACTTTTTGTACATTTTAATTCTAAATCTAATTTTTATTGTATATATGTAGTTGATTTCTACTGAAATTTTATAAGCTAGTATCTCTTAAAACTTAATTTAAGTTTAATATAACATATCTTTTCCATTACTTTAATTAAAATTTAACATGAAATTATATCTTCACTCACTATTTTGTCTATTTTTGTATGATTTACTTTAATCATTGTTAAGCAATTAACCTCAATATTATTATTAGCTGTCTATCTTATAGTTAAATATATGAAAAAAAAAATCTGCTCTGATTTTTAATATATGTAATTTCATATTGCAATTTCTTGAATTGCAGATTTAGTTGATTGTATTATTTAATATCTCAGGCTTAAGTTTATTATTTAGGAATAATTGTTCTGAGATGATACGACTTTATTTTTTCTAGTGATTTTTTCAATATTTACGTTATTTACACTCATTTTGTTAATAAAATACAGAAAAATATTTGTAGTAGAAGTAATTTTTACGAATTTATCATAATTTACTTATCTTTGGCCAGTAAAGCTTTGTTTTCGAACATTATTCTGTTACGCTTTTACCCCAGTATTGTGATGGGCACAACTTACATAATAATAATAGTAATATGTTTATATAATAATATATTCCACTTTAGATGGTCTATCTATACTGCAAATTATTTGGGATAAATATTTAAAGTCTTGAAGACCTTGGACTACACATAGCAAGGTCTTTGTTGTGTTGTCACCTGGTAATCTGTAGGTATTTATTATCAAGATCCACAACATTTCTGGTGGTCCGCGGTATTAATAAAGGTGATATCCAAACTGGGCTGACCACTATATCTTGAATGCCTGTCATACAGCAGCTATAGCAATGATCGTATATAAAATATAATATCGCTGTAGGTATTCCACTTATTGAAGATAACTTTTGTGTATTGATCTCCCGGCACATTTCTTGCTGAAGGTATGTTCTAACATTCATTCAGCTCCTACCCCTCTCTCGTCTTCCCTGCATTTGTATTTATTATACCCCACCAGCGACACAGTGTGGCAGGTATATGTAATCCTTGAGGTATAGTAATCGTGCAAATCCAACAAATCCAGTTGATTCTTCTTTTGGACACTTCAGTATCACTAGGTATAATAGCGTACGTATAGGATTTAGATTGGTATGGTTAACTGCACCCCCATTCCTTAAGTGTTCGACTTAAGGTCTGCTAGTTAAGGTTTATGGTCACTTCGGTAGGTAACGGACTGGATGAAGTAACCAGGTTATAGTTGATAGAGTGGGAGGCACTATACACATATTCACACATACATGAAGTACCAATAAACCTTCTTCATATTTAGCATCCAATTCACAAGCTCTGGAATGAGGTCAATCCATCTTCTGCTTTCTATGCCCCTAGTTTTTTCTTCCTTTGGCCAAGCCTGGCATTACCTAAGATCACCATTCCTCATCTAGAAGGTTGCTTTCTTGGAATGCTTGTTTCGTTTTTTGTAGCCTTTTTCAACTCTTCCCCACAATATGTTCTACTCTTCTTACTGCCCTGCTTGTTGGCTGCTTATCCTGGATCCATCACAAAATTGGGAACTATTATTGAACTGTATTTGTTGATTTCAGTTAGAAGTGAACGGGTTCTAGTCTTGTTTGCTTTCTATTTTTTAGTACTTCAAAGATGATGAATAGTTTGTCATAATTATTTGGCATACCTACTCCTATGCACACAAAAAGTTGGCATACACTTCATACGTTTAATGGAATAAAGTAAAATAACTTTTATGGTTTTGGAAATTATTATTTATTAATATAATTAGCTGTCAGCTTGATTTAGTTTTTAAATTTATAAGTCATAATTTTTTTCCTCTTGAAAAAAACTAGGATAGGAAATATGTTTTATATTACTTTCTTTATATAAAACCTTTCAGTTTATTTTTAAATGCTTTATTGGCTATGTTTTTTGTGGCATGTTTTTATTTATTGTAGTTTATTGGACACTCTTTAGAATAAAAATAATAGAATATAGCTTGTAAAATTTTATTTAAAATTTATTATGAACAATTTTTGAAGAAAATGAGACTTTCTTAATTAACTGAAGTTTAATTATAATTTTAAAAGGATATTTTGTTTCAGAAAGATATAAAATATAATCTGATAATCATTTTAATGAAAAATGTAACTGTTTTTATAAAGCCCTAATTTTCGCTAAAACCAAAGTTAGCATTTTATGTTTATACATAACTTAATTTCTACTGTCTAATTTGCTGATCTGGTGGGATAAAGTCGCACTGACTCCGTACTGACTTGTCGCTTCTATACTCCTACTTTACTTATATTTCTACCACCTACTCACTTTGATCCCCTCTCAGATGGGTTGGTACTGGGGTCCCCTGAGTTTCGACGAGGCCGGTCAAGTACTAGCTAACCGACCCGATGGAACTTTCCTTGTAAGAGACTCCGCCGATGTTGCCTACATTCTCAGTCTGAGTTTCCGGGCTCGTGGTAACACCTATCACACGAGGATTGAGCATTCCGCAGGTCAGTATACTCAGAACATTCGGCATGGGACTTGTTTTTCTTCCTCAAGCATTCTTAATATTTATGTATGTGTGTCCTGTAATTTAAAATAAATCGCTCTGTTTTTTTTTCAATATATTTAGTTTACAAAATTTAGCTTTTCCTAATTGGTATCTGTTCTAAATAATGAATGTATTAACAAAAAGATATTACATATAATACAAAGCAATAATCTTAGGCAATTATACTACTGAAACTTTCTCTGAAATACTTTGAAAAAAAAATTTCTATTGGTATATCTCTAATTTTGTATTACTTGTATACTAAACAATTACTATATTATGCTAATCACAAACCCACTTTAATATAATAGTCAATACTGTTTTCTATTATTGTTTTTGTTACTAACATCCAACCCAGAAAAATGATGTTACAAATCAAATTAACTTCAGTATTCAGAATGTATCTAAATTAGAATGTACCGTATTTGACTAAATGTTTGCAATGTAACAAAGTTTTTACGGTTTTTATGTATGTATGTATCATCGGGAACTCCTCATATGTATTTAAATAAGAATTTAATCTACTGGAAAACCATTGTTTACATAATGCGTCATGGTATTATAGATTAGATATCGTTTCAAATGGACGATTTCACTAGAATGGAAAGGACTATATGTTTTACTGGGCTTTCTATTTCTATACATCTTTCTCTCTCGTTTGAGTTAAAAAATAATAATTTAAACTCCCTGAAAAGACTTCTGACGCTTGTAAAAATATCTGTGTATGTTTCAAATTATTGCGAAACTATGTATATTTGCGCTCAGCTTTGCTAGCTGTGATCTTTGCACAATATCTCCTGCTTTGTACGAGTATAATTTATTTAGATTAGATAATTTCGGTCCTGCCTAATGCCACATGTCGCAATATACATTATTGGAAAACCTTTGCATTCGTCGATATAACTAGATACGTTATACATATTATCTCATATTATGCTCTGTACAACTAATATTATATGCTTAATCAACTTTTGTCATTCGTCCTATTGCTCGTCACCGACTGGGACCATTTGTTGAAAGCAAATAGAACTATTTTTTCAAAGTTGGGGGAGCGTGCTTTTTGTTCAATATTTGACTGAACTGGTTGAACTGAACTGCGTCTTTCCATGCGCGAGTTATAAGATTTGGGAGACAACTCTGTCCCGCACCTCAAATGAACTTCCTTGTTAATTGTCCCAGAAATATTAAATGGAACTCTTTTATATATTGTCTAGTATAATAGTCTGTAATTCTGTAATAATACAAGTCTCCTTAATATAGCTTTGATTTATTATGCAGCTGTAGTCTGAGTTTATAATATTAATTGGAAATATTCATTTCTATCTGTGTAGACTTTTTATTGATGGAGGTTATCAGTTAGTTACGAGTTAATATTACTCTGAATAAGATGGCTAAATTAGACTATTCGGGATTTTTAGAAAAATAATTTATTAATAAAAGTACACAATTTAATTTAATATTGCAGTCTTTATTTACAAATTATTCTTTATGTTACAGTTTTCATTAAATATTTTTTTCAGCGTAATAATATTATTAATATGCTTATACAATGTTATCCAGAATTATCGATCGAAATTGGGAACAAAATGTAGTGTATTTGTGCAAAACTACAACAACTACTACTAAGTTTAGTAGTACATACTAATACTACTATTCGAAATAATCGATGCTTTTGACTTCTTCTTAAATAAACTATCAGGAAAGGCAAAGGGGGTGGGGTGGTTAAGGACATGCCATACGTGCCAGTTCGTGTCCATCTCGTTAAACTATATTATAATATACAAACTATATAATCGAACTTCACTATGTCCGACGATGTCGTGCCAAATATATTATAGTGCTGTACTGAAATAGAAGGCACACGGGGACGCTTCAATACGCTGTGTATCTGAAAGCAGTGAATTGGCACATGGCAGAGGCAGTGTTCACAGAATACATCATCAAAATAGTAGAAGGGAGGCATGTACATAAATACAAATGTGCAAACAGCACAAATACACACTTTTCATGGATGTATGTGTGCGTCTAGAAGATACATAATAAGTACGACGGAACTGAAGCCAATTCAAGCCAGGCTCAATGAAACCCCTAAATTTTTCCTAGCCCCCCTGTCCCTACACTGCAGTATCTGTGTGTATGTGTGTAGTTGGTGCTATAGTTCTATACCTACTTACTGAACGAAGAACAGAACAGAATGCACAAAACACACTATATTATATTAATATATAGGCAGTAAAGGCAACCTCAGTGTTAGCTAGCTATAGAATATGAATGTCCTTGCCTAACCTGACAAGTAATATAATGTGTATAAAGCTAGAAGGCTGCTCTATACAGCTCGCGCTTGTATAGTTTGTGTGTGGAACAAGGCAGCCATGCCATGCCATGCCAGTCAGCTAACCTTGCTAGTATTGCGAAGAGGCAGCATTTTTAGCTAGTTAGTATAAGATCTAGCTCGCCAGTTTGGCACGATGCCAAAATCTTTCTTCCTCCTTCTCCTTCCAATATATCGATGTACTCTCTTTGTGACACTGTGTCTGTCTTTGGCTCTTTGAGGTTTATATTATTCGTCTCTCTCTCTCTTCCCCTCTGCCACTATCATGCTACCCCTCTCTCCCCTACATACGAACTCTATCGTATCCCCTTCCCAGTGCCATAATACATACATAATATCCCATTACCAGCAAACGACAGTTTGTATGCAGCCAAGCAGTCAGTAATATGTGCTAACCATTCCTCCTTAGAGGCCCCCTTCTTTCCTCGCACGCTCACTCAACTCATTCGTTCCCTCTCTCCACGGGACTATAATACCTGTCTCATTATTTATTTGTCTTCTATAGCCCCCTCCCCCCCTCCGCCAAAGCTCTTCGTCCATTAAATTCCGGTCATAGACATACACCCTCACCTCTCCGCTCCTCTTTACAATATTACCTCTAACTATAACTCAACTCATAAAAAGTCTTGAAGGAAGAGAAACTGCGATCTCTGTACCACTACCAACCAAAATCGCACAACGCTATAATAATGGGATCCTTCTAGTTTCAATTTTATCTCTCGCTCTCTCCTTCTTTTCTCACATTCAAGGTTATGACCCAATTTGACCTAGTTTTTCTGCGTGCTCTTCTATTCTCCCCAAAATCGATCCCTAGTGTGATCCAGTTAAACATGTTTCTCTCTTTCAATTCCTCACTCTTTCCTCTTTCCCGGCTATATTACAATACCTATACCACCCCCTTCCTAAACTTTGAGTTTAACGAGTACTGTGAGAGGGTTGGGTGTGATAACATACGAGCACGTCATAGCGAACCTAGAAGGAAGGAGGAAAGAAATCTACGGTGTTGGCTCAAGCATAATTTGTGTCTTCTCAATTGACAATTGGCTTGGTTGACTGCACCCCCCCCTCGCGATACACTTTTAATATTATGGAGTTGACACTTTAAAAATCATTGCTGCACAGTTATTCACTTCTGGAAAGTTATTTATTGCCAAATGTTGGCGGCTGTATACCTACTTAATATGTACATGATTGCAGGGCAATCCACATACATGTACATTTCATTGTGATGAGTTGACCTTTGGCGATCAAATATGTAGGAATATTTGCGGTGATTGATCTGACTGTTTTTCAGTCAATGACTGCATTTCAGACGCATAAATAGGTTTACTCAGTGGTGGCTATTTCCGATTTTTTTTATTATTGTATAATACTTAAGGGGCGTATTCATATTATACTAGTGTGTGCTAAAAATATTTATATAGAAAACATTTTCTTGTACAATACAATCTAATATTGGAGAATCTACATAATATTTTTATACTGTATATTATTATTAGCTTATTATTAAGTAATAAAATATTTATTATAACGCCACATTGTGCTATTTCACATTAAGGCGTGTACAAAAAGTAGGTTTTAAATTTGACAAACCTTTTTCTACTTTTTGAAGAATTTTCTTTATTTTATAAAAACATTAAAACTGTTCAATTTTTTTTAATTTGTGTAATATCATATAAATATTTATATTTAAAAATGTAAATAATAATAATATATTTATATACATTATTATTATATATAATAATACATATAATAATATGTATAGAATATATGTATTATATAAACATATTTATTTCTATTTACACATACTAATTTATATTATCAAAAGTAGTCTCTTTAATCCCCTTAAAAGGTATACATGTGCAATTATAAGGTCATTCTACTATAGTATAGCTATAACTACAAAACTGCAAACACTATTACATAGCACATTATTATTAACTAAATTTTAAACTATTTATAAGGGTAGTTAATTAACTATAAATATGTATTAACATAATGATATCAATTTCATTACTTTTAATTACCAAATAACATGTATACTATGCCTTATTTTATCAGTTGTGTTTGTTTCTTTAATGAAAAATTGAATGTGAACATGGTAATATTTTCTTAATTAGCCAGTCTCGTCCTATTTCACCCCTTACAGGTCGATTCAGCTTCTGGTCGCATCCAGTCTCTCACAGCGCTTCCACATTGGTCGAATTTATTGAGAAGGCTGTGGAACACTCACAAAAAGGTCGCTTCCACTACTTCCTGCAGACCAGCGTTCCCGGGCAGCCCCCCATCCCAGTGGCTCTCCTTCATCCCCTGTCCCGCTTCCTTGTGGTTCCCTCACTTGGGCATTTGGCCCGCTTTGCCATTCTTTCTCATCTACGCCGTCGGGATCATATAGATCGCCTACCGCTCCCTCCTGCTTTGAGGGGAATGTTAAGTCAGCGCCAGTACTACGTGGAGGACCTCGACAACTTCGTGGAAAAAACGCGTGACCTTGAGCCACTTCAGTTTGTCCCCACAGAGTCCCCTGCACCAACCCCGGCTCGGCTAATCCTCGACAGGCCGCCGACAACGCTACTCGACGAGCCACTAATTCCATTGGTTGTTGACCACCAGCCACCCCCACCAGCTTCCTCTTCGCCATCAATCATAACAGCCACCAGTCAGGAGCACCACTTCCTATTGGCCACCTTTTCGTCTGATCTTGACAATCACCAGAGCAACGGGGGATTAGTCGTCATTGATCAACCGCACAATAGTTGGGCTCCAACTGCACCCTCCGCTCCTATAGTTGTTCCCACAACTGCATTGGTGATAGTATCTACCGATACTGCCACACCAATTACGACTACTACGACCACTGTGAACAGTACCTATCCTCCCCCGCCACCTGCCATTGTGCACCATAGACGTCGTATCGACGCAGACACTGCCTGGGTATGACGTCACGTCCAGTCATAATATTATCCACTTATAATTGAGCACAACAACGCACACAATCAATAAACAACAAAATGCCCACACACATCATACCTATAAATACACACAAATAAAAAACCTTGAGTTCTTTCATATTTCGTATCTAACACATTATAATGATTTATGTATACATAATAATATATTGTG
This sequence comes from Invenusta paracnida, assembly GCA_036023295.1. Taxonomy (NCBI): domain Eukaryota; kingdom Metazoa; phylum Platyhelminthes; order Proseriata; family Coelogynoporidae; genus Invenusta; species Invenusta paracnida. Next base: position 19,886 of record JAYRBW010084249.1, read on the forward strand.
TAAACCATCTGCATTCTATCAGTTACTTATTTCATTATATTACTTATTTCATTTGTTTTTTGTTTATTTCCAGCTCTACTACTTAGCATCTTACTACTAACTCTGTAATCATAATAAATAATATAACTAGGTGGGTTAGGAAAACATTACGCAATGCATTTTTAAAGTAGTACACATTTTAAATTGTGTTTCTTATATTATTTAGAATTTTATTATTAAGAGTACATTTTCAGTCACTTACAGTCACTTTCAAATGTATATTAAGTTTACATTTAAATTTGCGTTTCATATTAATCTTAATTGTAATTATTTTTAAATTCTAGAATCAGAAAATGCATTTTCTTCGTGTAGTAAAGCTAATTTCTTCCACGTAGTTGCTTCCTTGAAATGGATAGTTCAATAGTTAGTGTTATAGGGGACTGCATTATAAGATGCCTACAATTTATGTGTAATATATAAATAAATAAATAAATTTGATTGACAATCAATTCTTAAAGTAGCTATTGTTTTGCTTGCATATAATAGATTTAAAGTATATTATACAGCTTTATATGTTTTAGAATTATCATTTTAACGAATGTTGATTTAAAATTTCCATTATAATTCCATAGGACAGTATATGTTAAACGTTATATAATAATGTTATATATTGTTTAACATTGTCGTTTTTGACTATATAGAACTATAGGTATATATATATTATAATTATTAATCCTGGAAAATTGTTTCACGGTATACGATTAGGATTATATTTCGAAATTCGTAATGTTTAAAAAAGTAATATTTTTTATTAAATTTTAGAATTTTATGTTTAGAAGAAGTATTCTCATTAGTTTTATACATGCAAATATAATAGTACCAATTTGTGTACCTACTAAAACGAGGGAAAACTGTAAATATCAAATTGGGATTATCTATAAAAACAGGAGGACATGTGAAGACGTTGAATTTTGTTCATTATTTGACTATGTGTAACAAGTGATAGTAAAATAATGAAATATTTATGTATGTATATTTTGAACATGCGCACTTCTATCTAGTGACAATATATTTATTTGCATAAAAAGGAGCATCATCAGCAATAAGTTGTTTATTGTTCTTCTATATATATATATATGTTATCTGACACGTATAATATGTATATTTCTTTAATATTATTTCTTTCACACTTTATTTTTCGTTCTTTTATCGTGCCTACAATGTATGTAAAATCATGTTATTGTTAATCTCTCGATATTCATGGTTAATCCAAGCAATAGCAGACTGTTTCTTTTTTGTCAAACTGTGTACATATAAATGCGTGTTATAAACTATTTCGTGTAAGAATAGATCAACGCCTGCAATATTGTTGAGTAACATATAACTAACTACAAAGCAACTTTTTTTCATGAAGAATTTGTATTTCTAAAACCCTTGTCGCCTGTTCTTATACTGTACTGATTGGTCCTCTCTTGAATATAATTTATCGATTTTTTCGAATGTCCAATCCATGAGACCGTCTTGACATTATTTTTTTGTTCAAACTCGACGGTCTTATTTCCTATTTTAATGATTATGTGTACTTTCTAAATCGGTCTTCTTTTTCTCATCTTTGACTCTACACGTTGCCGCTCTGTTGTTGACTAGGCAACACAAAACCATGTTCTCTCTTTGTATATAATACACTAAAATAGTGCATTTCATATCGCTGTTGCTGTTATATATACTGTAATAAGTATGTTAGAGTAAATAACGAGCGATAGCGTTTACAATCCCATGTATGAAATACACAAAAATATACATACAATTTGTTTTCAAAAGCGGACGTTATGTATTGTTTTAATCTGGGATTATATTTTGTATTAATTCATTTGTTAGAATTAATTAACTAAATTACGTTACTTTTAAAATCTGCTTTAATTACTGTATACAGTATAATGTGAGAATAGCCGAATGTGTTTTGATATTTTTAGTGCGAAAATTTGTATTTCTAACAAAGTAATGCATTTCGTATATAAAATATAATTTATTCCAATGCTACGTGCGAAAAATGAAAGAAACAGAAATATTAATTTTAATAAACATGTAGTATTGCAAAAAGGGCACTGGTGGATAAAGTATTTTCAAACATACATTAATAGTTTTTCTAAATATACTAAATATTTATTTCCAGCAGGTTATGGTCATGATAGTTTTAATTATTTAAAACTCATATTTATATAATAACTATATAGGAAGCTTCTATACACTCAGTCTATATATTTTGAAGCTACCCACAAGAAGTGTATTTTATTATTTTTAGAATGCCTAATGTTTGATTATATGGCTCCTTTGGAATTATATAGTTATGAATATACGAAATTAATTTTAGATCGGGAGTCATTTTTCAATTTAGAATGTGCTAAGTAATGTCCTCTTAAACACATTTCTGACATTATTTTGAGTAAATTGACTAAACAAGGAAACATGTTTCCATTGATATTATTCAAGGTCATAAAATAATTAATAATAGACCGAATGTGTAGTAGTCTATAAATGTGGTGAGCTAGACGTTCGCAGTCTATAGATGTGGTGAGCTATACGTTCGCGATCTATAGATGTGGTGAGCAAGACGTTCGTGGTCTATAGATGTGGTGATCTAGACATTCGCGGTCTATAGATGTGGTGATCTAGACGTTCGCGGTCTATAGATGTGGTGAGCTAGGCTTTCGAGGCTTATAGATGTGGTGAGCTAGACTTTCACGGTCTATAGATGTGGAGAGCTAGACTTTCACGGTCTATAGATGTGGTGCGCTAGATGTTCGCGATCGATAGATGTGATGCGCTAGATGTTCGTGGTCTATAGAAGTAGTAGGGTATGGTGTGACTCTCGGCCAACCCCCCCTTGTTGCCAGAGAACAATGACCCCCCCCCAGATGCTAAAAGTTTCCTACCGTTATGCTAAAG
>JAYRBW010084260.1:0-22805 GCA_036023295.1 Invenusta paracnida
ACTTAATAATTGGCATAATAAACATTTTCTTAGAGGCGACCTCTTAAGTATCATTTACACATGTTCCCATGGTCTGTTATCAATCATCAAAGCCCTTGACTTTCATATACATAGCTTATTATATATTGGAGTTGTACTTATTTATACATCATTACAATATATACGTTCTTAGTCTTGTGATTTTTCGGCACACCTACAACTGTTTTCCTTTTTAGCCACCGATAATTGACTTGTTGAGCTTGACCTGTTTTGCTTATGATGTATGCGACCTTTACAACCACTTAACATAATATTGTGTGTGTGGTCTTATTAAATAAGAATTTGTTTTCATTATTAGGTGAGAAACAACGAAAATAGGGTTACGTGTACTTAATGTCTTAAAACTATTTTCTTTGTAAATATTTAAATATTGTTCTGATATATTAATTGATATTGTAAGACATCCCAAGTTTCTATATACTTAAATCATTATTGCCAATCAGATTTGCTTGTTTATCTGCTTGTAACTTAGCAACTGGTCAAATATTTAGGTTTTGGCTACTTTTATTGAAAATAAATATTACCTTAATTTATATATTGTTATATTCTAAATTATATTCAATAATAGCCCTTAAACTTTTATTTATAAGCGAAGGATTTATTAAACCAACACAGTAGCATCACAAGAAACTGAAACTAGAATGTCTAATACCAGTTACTCAGTTACACAGATATACAATCGAATCTGATTGCCCGTATTGTATCTCATTACGGTTTAGGTATAGATTGGTAAAATCATACCTTAGTTTTAACGTGTTACATGTTACATTCTTTAGCTATCAGCTTCAGAATCAGATGTAACATACAAGTTAGGCTATTCAGTAAATTAAAAAAAATTAGTTGACAATGCACTTCATACGTTAGTGTGAAAGATGTATTTCTAGAAGGCTGTAATACTCTTTTATCGTGGACAACCAATCGATTTGACCCATCGCAATCTTCTTTCCGTTGACTCACTGTAGGTGGAAGCCCTACGCAAGCGCAACCGCACAACGATAGTGTCGTCATCTCGGCCAGCTAGTCAATCATCAGTCGCCTCATCACGGCCCGGTTCCGCCTTTTCCGTTTCCAATAACTCGACTTCCTCCTCTATCCCGCCCATGTATCTACGCCAGGTTGTGGGCGGTGGACGACAGCCGCCCCGTGGCCTGGTTACCACGACAACGAGTGGTGGCGGTAGCAACCTTTCGGTGGCAACATCCGGAAGTGGTGGTCACACGAACCAACGGCGAAAGTCGAGTCAGGCACGACTAGCGAAGGCCAAGTGGGACGCGGTGGAGAGATCGCTCACGACAACGGTGCAGCGGCAGATTAAGATCTCTCATATTGAGAGAGACATGAACAACTATGTGAATGAGAGAGAGAAGTTGAGTAAGAAGTTAGACACGCTCACACTTCGTCAGAGGAAGCTTATTGAAGAGAATAAGGTGCGTATTTACTTAATTCAGATATTTAATCCTAATAGTTATATTGCTTTGTATTACTATTTCTAAAGAAAATTGGTTCTTTTACACAGTGGTAGGGTTTTTTTATCTTTCTTCTTGTTACTTAAAGTAACACCATTAAAAATGTAATTTTTAGTTTTATTAAGTCTAATAATGAACATATTTGTTATTTTTTAAATGATGTTTTTATATAATGGTTCACTGAAATACATATTATGCTGTTGTTAATTTAATTAATTAATTAATCTCAGAAAATTATCTACTCTATTAAATCTATCAAGTGTAATATAAAACGAATAAGCTAACCCAATGTTTAAAATAAGATAACCAAAAAAGTTTTTAAATAATTTTCAGTTAAGCAATTAAAATTGAGAAAGTTTGATCTTTTCTGATGAATATTAATTTAAGGGCTCTCGGTCTTTTGCAAAATATATGCGTTATCTTAATATTATTGAAGCACTAGCATGTATGTACTTACTAGACTGGTATTCCTTATGTATTACCAGTCTATTGCACAGAGACAATATTTTGAAATGATGAATAAAATAAACGAGAAAGTAACATGAAAAATCAACTTATTATTGCGCAAAAATTCTTGCTTTAAAGTAACCGAGAAAATTCACTTTTATTGATCTTGAAAACCGAGAATTTCAATGCGGTAACAGTGCGGATATCTTTATTATAAATGGCAAACATGAAGTATTGTTTAAATTTGCAAGTTTTTAGATACACAGTCCGGTGAATAACAGTTGACATCTCGTGTGCCTCCTTTTTAGGACTGTTTCGAGGTGGAATACGAGCTGCGAAACACGCACTCCCAAATTGACACTCTCCAAGAGTCCATCCACGAATGCCAGATGAACATCATCGAGTTGGAGGAGGCCAAGAGCGAACCCATGCCGCCCAGTCTCATGCTCAACCGGTGCACACTGGAGGAGTCGCGCTACCTCCTTCAGAACCTCTACGAAGTGGCATTGGGTAAGGGGATCTTGGCCCAGCAGAAGGAGTCTGAGGAGAGGGAGTTGAAGGCCCAGTTGGAGGCCAAATCACAGGAGAGGGATCAGGCAATGGAGATGCTGCATGTGGCCCTCCATAATGTCACTTCCTTTGATTGGGACTCGATTCGGGCGGTCAATTCAGATATTGAGAATAATGTAGATGATGGTGAGTTCTTTGGCGGAAAATCTAAGGCCCAAACGCGATGCGACAATTTATTAGTGCAATTCCATATAAACTTTAGGAAACCTACAAAACGCGCATACACTAAAATTATTGAAGACGAAGAGATTATTCTATACGGAGGACAATATAATAAGCTGGATTATGTTATTGATTAAAGTAGTGGTATCAGTACTATATTACATTGAGTGCTAGAATGAGAATATAACGTGGTTATATATAACCTATCTGAGTTAGACTGGTTGATTATTGATGTGAGCTTATTATATACAGATCTAAGTGTATTGGAGTAGAAATAAGGATAATAAAATGCTCGAAAGAAATGTTAATAGCGATATGAGTTAATTTATTTCAAAATTTTGTGTATAATTTTGTACATATTATAACTTTTCTATGTTTCTATATAAATTATATTAATACTATATTAACCAAGCCAAAAATATTTGCGTTGAAATGTTGATTTTTGTCAAATGGTGTTGCAAAAATGTAAAAAAATTTCATTACGTTGATTGGTGCATTAAGACCATTTCATTTTTTGCGTAGCGTTGCGCCACGTTTGGTGGGGACAGGCCTTGAATTATACTTCTTTAAACGTTATCTTTGGAATAAATAATTGTTGAATAATAATCGAGAAAATACTAGTTAAATTTGGTGTAGTAGTAAACTGTAAAACAGAAATTTAAATGTGCTTCTTGAAGGATAAGTCATTCATTTAAATTAAATTAAAATATAAGATTTTTATTATGATACTGAATATTTTGATTTAAAAGGATGCATACACATATTATTATATTCATAATGATTGGTAAAATACTTTTATGGATGTATTTAATTGCTACGTAATATGATTTTTATATTATAAAATACCAATTCTACTTTGAAATATTAAATTAAACAATAACCATGTAAAGGTATATTTGTCTGATAGATTGTGATGTGTAATACTACAGCAGGGCTAGTAAAATATAACCTTTAGACAATATCCTTAGATAATTTTGTGTATAGATTATAAAAAATGTAATTAAATTGAACTTTACATTGCTTGCATGACAAAAACGGATTAGAATGTTCGAAATAAACAATGAACTTGGTGTAGAATGCTAGGATGTGTTAGACATATTATAATAGCTCGATTAAGAGAAAGAGTTAAAGAGGTCGAGAAAACAAAACTAATCACAACACCCACAATTGTATTGTTAGGAGGGACGTGTTTAATATGGAGTGATTCTTACTGACATACCAATAGAGTTAAGTTAGTTACTTGTACTAGTACACTGTGTATCAGACGAGGTCTACCAGGATCTATAAGCTTTGTTAGCTACTCTCTTCGTTCACCTTTTAATCATAATATTGTATACATTATTAACAACCACTTAATTCTTTCTTGTGCAATCCATGCTCAAAACTATCTGTACTTTCTGTTTCTGTGTAATGAGTTGATACATTCAATCTATTTTATATTTATTGATCCAGTTGGTAGTTTTTTATCACTTACAGATTAAAAAATGTATCTTATAAATTAAATGTCAAGCAAATTCGTATGGAAAGCGTCGGTTCACGTCTAAACCAATAAACTTAGTAATACTGTTAAACTTTTCTTGTCTAGTATTTTATTTTTACTTTGGCTCCGGCATATTATGATAAGCCTCACTATACTTTAATTTGTAAGTCTCCTGATTTTTTAAACTTCGCATGTAGTTAAACTTCACATATTTTGTAGTATATACCATTGAAAATGATTAAAAATAGGATTTTCTATAAAGTAAGAATGAAAATATTATTATTATTTTTAAATACCATCTAAAAATTGTTTTCATATTTAATCGGAAAGCTTTTATTTATTACATGAAACTAGTCAGTACCCGAATTAGAACTTCGATGATACATGCACTTTTATTTATAAAAAATATGTTTTCGTCATTTTTGACAAATGGGGTACATTATTAATTGACTAATTGTTATAAATTTTCATACTTGTCTCATCGTTATCGTCCTACATTAAGAATTATAACTGAAATGTTTATACACTCATTTTACTATACAGTATACATTTAGATTCACTTTTTTAGTTCACAAAGAAATAAAACAAAAACATTTTAAATTTTAAATAAAAATTTATTGAATGAACATTAGACAGGATAATATAAACATAAAAATTAGATAAAAACACTACTATACATAATATGATGCTTTTGAACATTTTATGTACATTAGAAAATATTTTACAGTACGAGTATAACGGGATATAATATATTTGTACAAACTTTGTAGGTCAGAAAGTACTATGGAAAGTTTACAGAAATTTGTAATAACGTAGCGTTTTGCGTGTTAAGTTAAGTATGTATATTGGTTTAAATGCAGAATGAAAGGTTAAAAGACGTGATGCAGTGAGAGTTTGATTGTTTAAACTCAAGGAGGTTAAAAAGAAACATCTAAAGTCGGAAAATTGTGTTATGTAAGTAAGTTAGTCCAGCTTCTTTTTGACTTGTTGCTCGCGTTGTAGTCTGGTGAGACAGAGGTCTAGGTCTCGCTTTAGCTGATCCAACTCGCTTTTGTAGCTGTCAAGGGTGAAGAAGGTGGCGTTGTACTGCTCCGTGTAGATTCGACAGGTCACTCGATGCCGTTCTACCATGGCAAGATCACGTCGGTTGCTCAGGGTCTCCTGGTGTTGAAGCAGGCGGCTTATCTCGCTCTGTTTCGTGGCGATGCGCTGTTAGGATGGAGGGTGGGAGGAGGGGCGTCGTAAGAAGTTCTGAAAGTTCGGCGTCGTAAATGTTACCCTAGTGCTTAATCGACAAATGATCATGAATTTTTCCGTTAAATATATTTGAATACACCTGAAAAATATAGTTTTAAATATTATGTATTCGATTTTTTTAGTGGTAAATATGTTTTTATGTCCGTCATATTAATTATTTTATATTTTTCAGAATATTAATAGATAATCGACAAATAATAGCTTTTAAGGTATACGAGTAAGGGAATGAAAAATACTATGAAAAAATAATTAAAAGTCATTTAGTTCACAATCTTCTTAAAAATTTACTTAGAATAAATCTAAAATAATGTTAAATATTGAATTTCATTTAGAATATTAGGAGAAAACATACAGAGAAATCCTACTTTGATGTTATTTATATTAATTTTTTATATACGAGAAATTATATTTTATCAATATAAAATGTAATAAAATAAGCCACTCACTGTTCTTATAATGCCAGTAATAATTGGTGTCATGTTTCTCAACCGTACAGCCATGATTAAGTCGTAATTAAATTATAACCACAAATCTATAAAATTGAATTTAAGTCCACTAAATTGGCGGAGGTGTGAGCCTACTCGTATAATCGCGCGTTCGACTGTTAAGACAATATGTTGCAATCACCCAAAAGATTGAAATACATCGGAAAAGAACACTGTGTTTTATACCCCGTATTTTGCGTGTAATTGAAAGCGCAGAGTCCACTTTAACCTTGGCACGTATGCATAACATTGATGTCATTAGGCGTTGACGTCCTATTTCAATTTTGTGATTGGCTGTTGTCTGAATGTAATAGTTCTGTACTTTTATCTGACTAACAGCAACGCGAGCGTTGACTTTTAACTAACTCAGTATGTTAACAGAACACTCCTACAATATCTGTGTTTTAATTGGCTAAAACATTTTCCTTCGCTTGTATTTTTTTCATTAACAATATTTTATTAGTCGTGTGATCTAGAGAGGTCATGCTTTTAGCTTAACTTTACTTCTTGTGATACTTTTCTAAGATTAGCTTTGTATTGCTCCGTATTGAAGACACTATTTATGACTGCATAGCTCACATTAAAATATTAACCAAAAAGATTATAATGACTTGAGTTGAATGATTTGAATAACCCATCCGTGCAAGCCCACATCAAAGCATATTATGTAAATTATTTATGATCTCAAATATTTTTTTGTAGTACGAGAAGAACTATTTATTTAGAGGCCACTATGTATGTACATACATATTATGCGAAACTAAATTTAGTTAACATTTAAAGAGGTTTCTGATCCATAAACATAAATTGCACTAATGATGACATTCTGAATGTTTTATGTTACTCATAAACGCTTGACAATGGACGTGAGAGTGGGTATATTAAAATCAGCGAGGTTAGCTGGGCTATGTGGGTAGATTATAGTTAGATTTAGAGTAAGCCTGAGTTGAATTTGAAAGTAAACTGTCAAATGGATTTTTTACCTCCGTATGAAATATAAGATAACAGTTTAACTAGATATGCGTTTTGTTACTAGTTATAGAAAACAAATACAATGTTTAATGTATTGCTTAATATGTTATTGACAGCTTTTTTGTTGTATGTTTAAAGTATTTTTTATTAGCATTTACTTTAGTACAATATTTGATATATATTTAAAATGAGTTTAGTTAAAAATTGATATATTTCTTATTTTAGAGTCTAGTTCGGACACTGCTGGACATGACCAAATGTCGTCATCCATTCCCAGGTAATGAAATTTATGTATTTTAATGAATTTATATCACAAAAATCGAGAAAATGGGCAAGTATTTATTATTTTGAGTATATTTTAGGTTTTACAAATAAACTAGGTAAATCAAATTTAAAATATTGGATGGGCAAATCTGAAAAACTTCGAACATATTTGAAATCCGAATAATAGTTACCTCACTCTCATTATTTACATTAGGTTATTATACATGAAAAGTATTATGTAACGCTTGTATATAAAGTAAAATATGATAAATTAGACTATATCTGTACATAATTTATAAGTCTAGAAATAAGCAGCCATTCGTATATTCATAGCAATAAGCATTAGCGAAAGCAATACTTTTTTGACTAAATTAAATTACCTTTTGTAAATTATGTCCAATTTGAATGAAGTTAAACGAATTTGAGAATTCTTCAAATCCATATTTGTGGCTTACTAATAGTACATTTGCAAACTTGAATTATCAATGTCGAATTTGAAATACTTACTTAAATTTAATTTTGAACATGGAGGTTTTTTCAGATTTACCCACTCAATCATTAAAGTTTGACTTGGAACACATATTTCCATTACGATGGCTTTAGTATACTAATTTAAAAATATTTTGGATTATTATTTATTTATTATTATATTATAAATATTTGAAAGCAAGTATAACTAGATTTAAATATTATGATAAAATTTAAAGAGTTCGTATAATGAAATAAATATTTTTAATTGGTATTGTTTTTGGCACCTTGTAGTATTAGTTATAATAAAACATTTGCGCTAATTCCATGTAAATAGTTGATATTATACGGAGCTATAAAACGAGTATACTCTGGGTAAAGTTCAGTAAATGACTAAAATAGCTTACTCAACTTGCTGACGAAAATAGCTTCCATGTGTAATATACCGATAATGTAAAAAGGACTGCCTTAGCATGTATGTTCACAAACTATGACGTCATTGAGTTGAGCTGATGACGACCTATTATCTAGAATGCAAAGGATTCATGTATACCACATACGAATATGGTGGAAATTATTAAGTTCAGCATAGTTACACGGATCAACTTATTAAATGAAATGGATTGAGCGTTTTATGATAGATCATTTAGAAATTGTGTTCCATAAAATCTGATTTAAGTATTGTTTAATGTGTTATTATGACAAGACTAACACTATTATTATTAATTGATATTATAATCTTATAGTAATTATACATAGAGTTTCGACTCTTATTGATTATGTATGAAGTTTTATACTACTTTTCGTCTACTCAAAAGTTTTGCAAAATAATGTTTCTAAAATTCACAGCAATTAAATCGTTTATGCAGTAAAACAGTTTTAGATACACATGCAATGAATTCTATATTACAGACAACTTACTTATGTTAAAATTGTATGAATATGTTTATTTGCTCTTAGAATTAATTTAATAAAAATATTTAACCCTACTTCTAGTCTGCCCATTTACATCAAATTCATTAAATAAAACAAAACGAGTTTATATTGACAAAACTACAACGCGATGCATAATAAATCAAAAAGAGTCAAAACTCTATGTTACTTTATGGTTATAATAGTTATTCGCTTTTGTCTTTCTCCTTGTAATTTAATTCGTAGTCTGTATAGTGTATTTCGCTCACTTTACAAACTAATAAATTTTGTGATTTAAAAGAAGTATTTTTATGGGAAATCTCAAGATTATTATATTATCATATTTCAATATATTTTACTGTTATTTTCATCATTGTTGTTTAGTTAAAAAGTGTTTATGGAAAAATTGTATTATAGTCATCGTAATATAATGTGATGAATGTATTGCTATTCATATACTTCCGTTATTTTCATTCAGAACATCCTTGTTGTCTTATTTTGAAGTTTGTATTATGAATGTTTTCAGGCCTGCAAGTCTGATGTTGAGCGACGAATCATTGGATGCCAAAAAACGACTTCGGGTGAGTAAATTATTTTGTCGTTATAAACGTTATATTATAAATTCCATCGTTAATGCTAACATTTAGTCGTGGATTCCTTGCGATTAGAATCTTATGTTGTTTGCGTGCTATTTGCTTTTATCGCTTATACTCATTTTACTGGACAAAAATTAAAGTATTAATACAGAGTTATTCTGTACCTGTGGCTACCTATATTTCGCTCTATTTCAGCAGTTTGACTAATAACAATACTTACTAACTGATTTCTCAAGGCTGAAAAAGATGAGAACGATTTTGTATGTTGGTATATTACTTAACAACTTTCAAAATCTGAGTGTGACTTGCTTTTATTGACTTAATATAATAATAATAATACTTTAGAATTAACATGTAGTCAAAACATGTAGTCAAAATAAAGTCGGGTCAAAGGTTATAGAATAGGATTCATGAGAACATTGGCACTTGTGGTATATTAGACACTTCATCGTTGAAGGTCACAAGGCAAGCTGCATAACTATATCTTTACTTTTTTTTCGTTTATTCTTTTTTGTTCTGTTTTTCACTTTATAAATGTTTCAAAAAATTTCATTTACTCTATTCTTTGAAAGAATTATAGTCCATTATTTTTTTTCAAAAGTCTTATATCTAATTTTGAAGACCAAATTTGCTTCTGAAAACGGTACTTGATTGAAATCCTATCGGAATACAAGTATTGCTTGTAAGAGGTTATGGAAGTTGTTTAATTTGGACTCTGATTTTTATAATATTTTGTAACAAAATAGCATATAACATACTACTACGCGTTTAATACCATTTTCATTCATTTGAATTAATTTTGATAGTATTTTAATATTAATTTTAAAATGCCTGTTTGTACTGTGTTGGTTTTAGCCCGGTATGCGTCGCTTTGTTGCACCCGTAAGTATCTCGTTTATGTCCACAATGTTCACAATCATTCGTTTCATTGTCATATTATGTCATTAGTTTTTCAATTAATACATATTTTCTTAACTATATCCGTTCATTCCATTGATTCACTTTTATTGTTATTTTGATTTTAAGTAATTGTGTAAATTTGTTAACGAAAACATAAGAATGTGTGTCTTGTTAAATAGAATATTATTGGATACAAATAGGAGGCATGCATGAATGCATCATCTGAAAATATTGCAGCATCCATAGTTCATTATCAACTATACCGAAATTTAGTTTTATGACTGGTGTATAACATTTTAATCTACATGTTTCAACTATATTTTTCACCCATTCTAATAATGTAATATTTCACAGTGTTTTATCTGATGTAAAAATACATTACTCTTTTATTCTATATTATAAGTCAAACACATGAAGCGTAACATTTTTTCTTTTCACTCGTTTTAACGCATTTATATATTTAAAGGATTTGAAAGTCTGTTATGATTATTCTTATCTATTTAATGTGTTTGGCTGTTGTAAAACCGAAAAACTAGTCCGTAAAGTAATCATCTTCTGGGATCTTGACGTTTAGTTTAAGGTCTCACAGAACAGGAAATGCATAGGACAGTATTATGTAAGTGTTTGAGGCACCATAGCTTCGATTATTTTGATATTATCTCTATTATATATTTCTGTATAATACCTCAAAAGCTATACTGGGGAAGTTGGAATACCGTCCTGTTCATTTTATTCTCATTTTATTTAGAGAAAGAAATTAATCTGGCACATGGTCCTCAAGAAATATCGCACATTGAAGGTGTTGGTTGATAGTGAAAGACTTTATACCTATCAGTCAGCATTACCTCTGTATAATTTTTAAACCTACTAATTTCTTCCTGCTCTTTAATTACCTGGATTTAACATTAAACTCGTTATTACACTTTTGGTTTAGCTTAGTTACCTACGTTGCTCATAAATCAATACAGGCCTATTAACAACTGCGGCCTCAGTTATAGTCCCCGTTATTTTAAGCTTTTGTTTCTACACCTTCTCTTTCAATATTTACTGTATTATGCATTTTAGACTCGCTACTTTTCTTTTTTTGTTGCTTTTTGGTATTATTACTACTATACATTAATACTGAAAAAATAATAATTCATTAGCTTTAAGTATCTGATAATTTTTAAAACAAGTATCAGTAGACTAGTTATTGTAATTGCGTCTCTTCTGGAATAGGACGAAGGAGATATTTTTGCATATTTAATATAAAGTTTTGTGGATTAGCAATTTTTTCCTTATTTTTAGTTTAAAAAATATAAGCGCATTATAATCTTCAAAGTTGATTTTTTTTTTACGAAGTTACAAATTTTGATTTCATAGTTCATCAGACTGTTTAAATAAGCTATTTGTTTGTAATAAATTTTTACAAAATTTGTTACTATATCAGAATAGTTGTAAATATAAAAATTTAATTCAATTAAAAAATAACGCAATTTATCATTATAGCCTTATATTATGTTTATATTATATTATATTAATCTTATATTATATTATAATTCAAAATGAATAAATACATTGTTTGAAAATAAAATTAGAAGAGGATAATACATTTTCTTGAAATGAATCCACAAATTTCTTTAAAGTTTTTACTAGTAATTTTGTCATTGTAATCCAATTCAGTTATTCTCTTGTTTCCTCATTGATTAATAATCTATCCATCCATGACGTCTATCCTTCTCCATCAATCATCTCACAGGCTCGCAGGAAGACAGCCACCCCCGAAGAGCTCCTAGGAGTGGGCAGTAATCCTCACTCCACTACCGCTGGCACCTCCTCCGCCACCGGTAGCTTCCTTGGTAATGGTACTGGTGGGTTCTCCTCCACCTGTACCACACCAATGGAGCCTCTCCGTGAGTCCGCCTGGGAACAGCAAGCTACAGGCGGTGGTAGCAACAACAATCGAATGACCATGTCCATGGACGACAGTCAGCTAATGCCACCTCCATCGGCGTCGTCTTCGAGGCTTACTGTAGGCGGAGGTTCTCGAAGCCGTGCAGGCGGTGGCGAGCCCGGTACGTGTGGGCCTATAATTACTCGCTTGTTGCCACCGTTAGCGGTGTCGGTGGAAGCAAGTGGTGGTAGTGGGCAGCAGGCACCGCCGTTGAGTGCCGGTACTTCGCCCAATGCTAAGAGGAAGTTCTTCAACTGGCGCCATCCGGGTGGGTCGATGACCACCTCCCTCATTGTCAATAAGCCCACTGGGTAGGTAGTATGGTATGCTTCTTATAAAATAGGGAGAGACAACTATAGGAGACTAGAGCTGGTTTAGTGGGTCAAGAAATCGCTCTTTTGTATAAAAAATGATTCGAAGATGTTTAGAATTTAATAAAACATCAAATAGAATAGTTTAACAGTTGATGAATTAAATTGTCATCAATCACAATATTACATCGAATATAATATTTACCTGAGTCTAAGTTTCATAGAAAAAATAGTAGTTGGTTACTCAGTTATGACATTTGACTTATTGGAGAATATTTCAAAGCTTTTAGGTCATAATCAAACTGGTTTGTTATTTCGCATGTAACTTGCGTGAAACATTCAAATTTCAGATGCTTTAATGGAAAATATGTTGTATGCATATTAGTTTTATTTATATATTATTTTAAATTTAATTCAATTGACTTTATATATTTATGATTATATATAAAGAAAACAGATCAAATCAAATTTTTATCAATAAAAGTAACCGAAACTCGAATGTTTGACTTCAGTAGCTAAGTTCCACGCAGATATATAAACGAATCTGATTGACCGTTTTAGATAAACGAGTTTTTATGTACAAACGTAGAAACATTTTTTTTTATTTCCGCTATTACCGTAATTCAGATTACGAGTACCAAGAAAGGTGATAGTCTACATTTTTATATAATATTATGTAAACCAAAGACATCACCACTAAAATTATAACAGCTTAAATTTGATAAAAATTTTTCCTTTGTACGTGATTATAGACTCCTAGATCTAAGTATTCCAAGTGTTAAATGTCTATAACCTAAATCAACGATGTCTATAGTATGTTTTATATCGTATCACCTGTTCCATTCATTCATTCACTCATTGACTTGTAGACGCGGACGACCCGTTTCTAGAGCCACTGCTTGTTCCTTCAGGTAACATCTCTTCTCTTTCTCAGACACATAAACACATACCTCGTCTCTCTCTCTGCATTATTTCCTTTCTGCTGCTTCCTCTATTTGTGTGCCTTTTTATTATGATATCTAGATGTCAATCAAAAACAAAACATAAAACTTACTTTAGTTCAAGCATTTTATTCAAAAGGTAGTTCAACATGTTTTGGTGTTTTACACGAACACTCGGCCTTTTCAAGGAAATGCTATTAATGCTATTTATGTGAAAAGTTTAAGCAATATTTTAAGGATAAATTGGTTTAAAACATTAAACAAATACAGAGAAAAATACTTTAACCCAGATTACACAAAAGGCTAGAATTATAAAGATTACAAAAATCTATTAAACTATTTTGAAGAGCCATTATTAGCTAAATTACAAAGTTGGAGTGTACTCTTTAATTCTGAATTTTGTATCATGTTTTTTGTTTGACAAACCAACTTATTTTTAAATACTTCTTTAGTTCTACATACGCTGTTTAAATGTATTTCCTTGATTCGTATCACTTCTAAAACACTGAAACATGTTAGATTATTTGTTAAATAAATGTTTGTTATTAATGTGATATGTTTTGTTTTTACTATAATACATGAAACTTATATTTCGTCAGTTTCAGAGGGCATTAAACCTATCTCTCCACTTATTTTCAATTCTCTATTTCACTGCTTTACTTTAGTCCATTAACAATAACTTGAAGTTTTCTGACTAAGATTTCTTCATAATTTAACATTTTATTACACTTTGTTTATTAACATTCTTGTCTATAATCTAATTATAGCCTAAAGATTCTAAAAACTGTGCTAGCTTATTAGTCATAATATTCGGAGTAGACTTAATAATACTTTGGTTTTTAAAACTGAAACTTTTTTTTAATAGTTTTACGTTAACGTGTACTTTATTACATAACTATTTTTGTTGTCTACTTGATGAATTTATTTATTAAATATTGTACTACTTTTATTTTTTCTAGTAGAATGTTGATATGTAATATAAATTTTCTAGATTTGCATTAATGTTTTACGATAAGACTTCTTACAATATTGTTAGTTTAATACTTGATAATATATATACATTATTTTAAACATTTTTTAACCTAATTTATTTACGTATTTTATGAAGGCAGCTAAGCATGGGTATGTTATATTTTGGGTATATTTATTTGTATCGCTTGTTTTGTTGGATTTGGATACGTTATGTTTAGATGCATACTTCTATTAGTTATAAATATAATAATTTCATGTATGTATGTACAATATTACATTAAACGAGGTATTCACATAAAATATGAATTACCTATATTCTCTATAATTAAATAATGTATATTTTTTTCTAGCAAAAAAGGGAGCTAACTTTATATAAATTAATACTTTAGTCTCATGTTTTTACACAGTTTTATTTTGAAAGTTGCACTATAATTTTTCTTACATAATTTAAAAACTTTTTATTGTGAGGAGATATAATGATTATCAGTTTTTTCTGTCTGAAGTTCCGATAACAATAGAAAAGTATGTATCACTGTTATTGACTAGAGATAGTTAATACTGACTAAACTAACTAATACTTAATATATCTTGTTGTTCCATTGAAATATAAATTAATATGAATGTTAAATAAACTAATAAATACAATTTTGTATTTATAGCAATAGCAGATGGTATGGAATTCTTCAAGCATGTTTAGTTTGGAGAAATAAAATAAGTTAATTGTGGAATACACTACTATTAAGTAGAATAAAAAATATGTTACGCAAAAAAAATTTTATTGTGAGAATATACACAAGTAAACAGACATAATTATCGCTATTGGATGGCAATCTTCACTGGATGGACGATTCCAACGTCCAAAATGCTCCACTGGTAATGGTATGAACTACAATTTGGAGAAGTCGAGTTATTGGCTCATTTTTATTAGATAAACATCTCTCAAAAGAGTCCAATCTGTCTCATGCTTCAAGTTTTATGCATTTATTATAAATGAGTTACCACATGCACAATGATAACTATAGTTCCAGCAAGATGGAGCACCACCGCACTTTGGTGTGAATGTACACAATTTTCTTGATGAGGAATTTGAAATACAATAGATAGGAAGGCGAGGTTCTGTTGAGTGGCCACTAAGATCCCCAGATCTAACTCCTGGATTTTTCCTCTGAGGACATCTCGGTTGTGTTCAACAACAGGTCTAGAACACCTGGTGATCTGAACGACAGAATATCTACAGATATTACCAAAATGGGCTTTGATCATTTTAAGTGCTCATGAATAATTTCTCGATGCACATGCTTTAAAGACGATGGTAGTCATTTTGAGCACATTTTGTGAGCTTTTAATTGTTAAACCTTTTGGTGTATGTATGTATTAATATTATATTCTCCCATTTAAATTAATTAATTGGTATTTATCATATGTTTAGAATGGTGCTTGACTTTTGAGGCATCCTTTAGTTCAATAGTAAATTTAACATAAATTTATTGAATTTTACACGTTAGTCGCTAGTTTATAATAATAAATGAAAATACCTTACATAAATTAGCAAACGTGATATATTGAAACCTTAACTGTAGTTAACCAAGTCCGTACCCTTCTACTCCTCTTTGAATACAGAGAATCAACAGCTGTTGAGATGACGCCCCCCACAAGCCCCGGAAGTCTCCGTCGGACGAACAGTGTTCGGAGTTCAACGGCAGAGGGAAATGTCTTCAACCGCCTCACGGTCAACACGAACCGAGGCTCACCAAACCCCGCCAAGTGAGTCTATACACTTCACTTCACGCTTACTAGAACTGCTTAAAGTGTTTAGAATCTAGTTTATGCGATTTTAAATTTATATGTAGGGTTCATACTGTGCCAAAAATTTCGTATCTTTTACATCATGTTCTCAATTTTTCGCTTCCGCTTTAAAAAAATGGATCCAGACTAACATTCTAGTAATTTAACTGATTTATTTAACTGATTTATTTAGATTAAAGTATTTTTCCGTCATCTATTCTATTGATTTTATTCACATTGCTCTGCTTATTATAATACTGTAGAGACTGTACAACCTTATCCGCTTGTGTTTGGACCCCATCAAAAATCAGGTAACATAGAGTTAGTAATAATGAAATAACATTTAACCGATCCGGCAGATATTAATAATAAATTATACCCTGCTTAATATTGCGTACTAATAGCCCAGTATATTTAGCCATTTACTATGTGTCATGGTCATAAATAATAATCCATAAACATTTATTTTCTTCATTTAGTATAATTATGAAGAAATATATAGCTTCCTGTGGTAATATTTCTCCATTAAAAATATGTTATAAAAAACAAAATTAATATTAACAAAAAGTGCGCATCCTTTTAAAACAATGATTTTTTTGTGGGTTATATATTTATATTTATATTTATATTAGTAATGCTGATATTGGACTATGTCAATGTGTTTTAGGGGCACAATTTATCCGTACAATAAGCAGTCGTCAAAGACGACTTTGAGGACGCCATTAGAATGCACACATGTTGCCGAAGGTCATACGAAGGCTGTTCTGGATGTAGACGTTTCCGATATTTACATGGTTACCGGTAGTAAAGGTAAGAATTGGAACATTTAAAAACAAAATATACAATATTCAAAATATGTCTTAGAAGATTTTCTTAACAGTAAGTAGCTTTTATTTTTCTATTAAATAATCACAAAAATTAAATTGTGTTTATTTTAATCGGTTAATAGTATGTATACTACTTAAACTTTATCAGCAGTAGAAACAAATTAAAACGTATAATTTCAATCAATTTATAAGGTTACATATTCTTTAGTTTAATTAATATGAAGCATATCTAACGCAGAGATAGAATCTGTGTGGAATGTTATATTTTATTAATTGAAACACCATCAGATCGAACTGGTAAGTTATGGGACCTCACAACTATGACCGAACTGGCCACCCTTGCTGATCATCCCAACAACGTGACAAAAGTGCGCTACTCCGAGGCCTCGCATCTCATCTATACAGTCTGTGCCTACTTTATCAAGCTGTGGGATGTTCGGGATACCACCAAGTGCATTCGGACGCTGCTGTAAGACTATATTCCAGTTTTGGATATTATTAAATTAGAATGACCCTGAGAAATGAATTTTCAGTTAATTATTAGAGTTTACGTTTTATAAGAAATATAAATTTCGCATATGAATTATTTTCAGGCCGCTAAATACATATTGGGAGAGGTATGTTAAGTCCTCCAATAATCCACCTCTATACCGATACTATTTCAGTGTCTTCTTCCTTTTTGGTTCAGGGAGATATTTGTCAATACATTGATATCCTTTTTGTTTGTAATATGCTGCTTATCTTGCGCCTTATATATTCCAATTTGTGGTCCCAAAGGTTACTTTTCTGAAATCTGTACGAATTCAATTTACCAATTTATTTATTATGTGAAGGAATTCCTTTCTCTAGTTGTATGATATATGCACTGTTTGTTGTTGTTAATTTTCACCGATGCAGTGAATCTCTTCATCTAATTATATAAATTTAAGTGTAACTGTAAACTAATAATAAAATAAAATAATAATTAACCAACTGTAATTGTAATTTAAAATACTATGACACCGATATACTTAATCTTAGTGAAAGTTACTGCCTATCTACAGGGCATATAACATTAGGAATTAGCAAGGTGTGGAAATAGTAAATAATAAACTGCCAAAAGACAAGTTGCGTACATAGTTTTTCAAACTTATAAAAATATAGAACTATAAACATTAGTAATTGCTTTATTTATTTACACAGTTTTTTGTTATTATTTATGATTTTTAACTTTTTACAATATTATGAAAGTATAGCCTACGACGTATTTATCAAAGCAAAAATGATTGCCAGGAAACGAGCTCAGAAACTAAATTTTATTAATATAATTAAGTTCATCGGGCACATAATGATAATGATATTGAAGTTGTAAAAGGCAGCAAGAATTATTTGTTACAATGTTGGTTATCGAAAAATCGAAAATTAATAGATATTTATGATACATTTCTGTACATAAAATATGATAGATAAAAAGTTAAGAGAACAAAAAATAAAAAAAATCGCTTAACTATGATACATTTTTGCAAAAACTAATCGAAACCTCTTGAATATATTAGTTATAAAATTACTGATTAATATAAATTATTAAACATCTTTCATTATTATATTTCAAAGTCAAAATTTCAAATGAATTTTTCTTCTTAATTTTTATGAAATTTATTGGTACATATATAGTTCATTTTTTTAATCTACATCATATATTGATTAATATTCAGCATTATATAAAATGAATTGGCATTAGCTCCTTTTTATATTAACTTCATCAATGTCTGTAAATTACGTACCTTTGATGTATACCACTGATACATTTTTAAAGTCCCGCTTCTGACGCTTTAATTTTACGACACTGTTGTTTTTGTTTTGATATCTGATTGATTAGTTGTCAAAAATAGAATTATTCGCAAGAGCATTCATTTAATGAGTTAATCTCTGATGCTCCTGTTCTTGACTTGACGATGCTACCACGTCTAATACAGAAACAATAAGATTGTTAGCTTTACTGCGTTATGTGTACCAATTGCAATCTCCATGAATTTAACTTAATTTACACGTCAGTATAACACAAACCATAATCAAACATGGTTTCCTTTTTTCATCCAGATCGAGCGGCCTAAGTCAAGTAGAACCGTTGGAGGCGACCGCTCAATCCGTCCGTCAGAACATCTGTCCCTCCGGTCAGACGAACATCATGGATCTCGTGATCTCACGGACGGGAGAGGTCATGTTCCTCGCCACTGCCAACTCTGTGAAGCTCTGGGACATGCGCCGGTTTTGTGCTGTGGGCAAGTTGCACGGGAACCATCAAGCACCCGTCATGGTGTTAGCTATGGATGAACAGAATGTCCTGTCTGAGGGGCACATCACTGTTGTCACTGGCTCTAAGGTGGGTCAGGTGGGAGGGTCTGTTGTTGTCACTAGCAACAACAGGGTCTTGGAGTAACCTGGAAAATAGAGTTATCGCAAATATATTGAAAATTAATTTCAGAAATTACAAAAACCATGGATTTTGAGTTTGCAAGACAATGTCTTCATTGGGAAATGTCAAAGCTTTTATTAATATAATTGAATTGTTTATTGGTAAAGTGATGCCGAGTTTTTTTTTGAAGAACGACGTGTTATTACGTATTATATATTATTTGTCAATTTAGTTAATTATGTATGACTATAAAAAATAGTGTTTAATTCTTTGCTACTTATAATTCGCGAGTAGTGGATCGCACGTAGCTGGTATTTTATGTAAACCGTTTTTATCCCCAGGACCACTACATCAAGGCATTCTCCGTACCCCCCGGAGCCTGTGGTCTCCTCACTCCCACCGCCGACCTTCAGCCACCCCACTACGACGGAATAGAGGCTCTCGCTCTGCGCGACAATGTTCTCTTCTCAGGGTCCCGCGACGCCAGTATCAAGAAGTGGGACGTACGTACGGCCAGCCAGGAGTCTGCTATGATCTCAGCCCACAGGGATTGGATTCAGGGCCTCTGTCTCACGGATGATGGTCTCAATCTGCTGAGCGGCTGTCGGGCGGGTGTCCTGAAGCTCTGGAGCGTAGAGGACTGCGCTTATCTGGGCGAAGTGCAGGCGCACAATGCGGCCATCAATGCCATCAGGACCAACGGGGACCGGGTCTTTACTGTTTCCAAGTGAGTTGCAAAGTTTGGAGCTGCTTAACTAACATTTTGGCCCTCGGTTTAAAAAACATTTGCTTATTAAAATTGTAAACTATGCATAGTATTGAAAAGTTAATTTAAAAATAATACATTAATGTTTAGATATAATTTTAGTATATTTTGACTTTAATTAGCTTTTGGAGAATTTAAGTGTCTAGTGTTATATGTTTACATTTTCTATGTTATTGATCCTTTAAATACATGCGTATAGAATTATTCATAAAATATTATTGTATAAATAAATGGTTTATTTGAGATTATTATTTATCGGCTTTTGTATAAATTATAATTGACATTATAATTTTAAATATTCCAAAATATTTTTAAATGTATCATTTTTATATTATTTACTCCAGTAATTATTTGTTGCCAAATTGTTAATACAAATTGTTATTACAAATAATGCAACTCTACTAGAATTTTAAATATATTTTATGAAATACCGAATACTTAAATTGATCACCACTTAAACGCAACCCCTCTGTTCTATCACACCACTCTTCTTCGTAACTTGCTAGTGACTTATCTCAACCAATTCGCATTTGGAGGATTGACGACCATTATCAGATCATGTGATTGTCACTGTGGCTGTGACCTTGACATACTTATTATGTAGGTCAATCTGGTCTTTACTGGATCGTACGTGTGTTGATGTTCAGCTACTAATACTTCTGACCTTACATTTTGTTAATTTTCAGTTAAAACGGACATTTGAAATTACATTACTAACAGTTTTGATTTTGTTTGTTGTATTCTTGATTATCGAATTTTACGATCGTAGGCTTAACATTAATTTTCATTCTTACTCTATGATTCCGATTTAACATTGTAGATTAATTTAAAGTTTTACTTTTTATTACAATATTTCTCTTTTAACTTTTTATAAAACATTCGCTCTATTCTCCCTTTTACTATAATAGTTTTTGTAAAAACGAAACATATTTCGCTTATGTTTAATTTGGGTTAATATTTCTTTGAAACTTTTTTTTGTATTTATTAACTATACTAAATACCTGGTTTTTCGGGATTTTTATTGCTTTTCCTATCTGTGTAGTTAGTCAAGAATAAGAGCGTCAGCAATTAGCTTGAAAGATGCTAACAGCTCTAGTCATTAATATTAAGAAGAATAGGACTATATTTGATCGCTAATAAATCAGGCTAAAATGCATTAAAACGCTGATTTTTGGTATCAGCGTAACCACCAAGCACTAAGGAACAAAATGCACCTAAGAGGAACTTTTAAAAGGGTCTATATACTTTTTTTAAAGGGGTTTCTTGTTTTTATTTTCGTCAGTCTAGTTCATTGATATTGACATTAAATCTGAAAATACGTTTTCTACATAAAATTTATCTTTTTAGAATAATCATTGAACTTGTTATTAATAAAAACAGTACAACAGTCTTACCTATCAATATGTAACGAAATAAAAGCACACATTTATTTAAGGGAAAATAAAACTAAACGTTAGACAGAAAATCATAATATAAGATTAAATCAAAATGTAACTATTTCGAAGCAAAGCGGACAATTTCGATACTGAATGATATATTTAGGTTCTAATTCTGATAATAATGTTTAATTTCCATATTCAAGTCTTTAAACTAAAATCTACAAAATTGCGTATAACTCAAATCAATTATTTAGAAAAATATAATTCCTTTGGAATTTAATCACATTAACTATGAAATATGCATGAATATTTTTTATACTATTTCAGAATTTTATAAATAAATAAATAATTATTATTTACGTTATATGCATCAAAATATATTAAAATATATAAATATTTCACAAAAAATGAATTTGATATCTAAACAGCGTCGCAAAAATGAAAGCAAAGAAACGAGCGCCTCAAAACCAAAAAATGCTAAATTGATAATGATGATATGAAGTACAGCCAATAAAGAAATTGACATAAAAAGGGCTCCAAGATGTAATTTATTGTTACAATGATTACTGTTAAAAATCCATATATAGATTATTAATTAGTAATATATTATGTTAATGTATATCTAAACTTAAAATTCATAAAAAATATGAGAGCAAATAAATTCTTGGCAGTGAATGATTTTTGCAGAAGCAATGAAAACTCACATAAATACATGTTTAATTACTAGATAATAAGATAATTAATATAAGTTAGTAAATAATAGTACAATTTATAGCATTGTAAAATTTCTGTCTTTTTTGCTCATATTTTTATGATTTTTTAGATATACGTATTATGCTACTTATTAATCTATATATTTATTTTTAACCGTAATCATTGTAACATGTAAATCTTGGTGCCCTTTTATTATATCAATTTCTTTATTGGCTGTACTTCATATCATCCATATCAATTTTGCATTTAGCTTTTTAGGAGCTCGTTTCTTAGGTAGCTTTCATTTTTTCAACGTTGTCGTTTTGTTTAGATTCACGGGAAAATAATTAGTAAAATCAATTCGCCAACGGCATCGCGAATTAAATCAACCACGCAGGAATTCTACCTATTTATTATAGAAAAACGATGGTTTATCATATTACTCTATGAATAAGTATATGATAAACCATCGTTTTTCTATAATAGGTAGAATTCCCGCGTGATTGATTTAATTCACGATGCCGTTGGCGGAGAATAATTAAATCATTCACAAAGGGAATTAATTCCCTATTTATTATAGAAAAATCGGTGGGTTTTTTAAATTTAAACCAAACAATCATATTTCCATCAATTGGTAAGATGTCTTCGCTTAATAATGACAGTTATGTACAGTTTTTGGAAGACGATGGCGATTTGTCTCTATTTAAATTTGCATCTGATTTTGACTTTCCAGCAGTGAGTCAAAGTTTAGAATCTTCTCGATTTCCGTCAACATCATCAACTAC
>JAYRBW010084271.1:0-22802 GCA_036023295.1 Invenusta paracnida
TTTTGTTGCAAAAATGCCCTATAAATTTAATCGTTCAATATAAAAACGTTGATTAAATATTTTTGAAATTCATTCTATGTTAGGAAAAAATGTCATAGATCGATTTAGATAATATACAATATATACTTTTTTGTATTATTTAGGGACTTTTCAAATGTTAATTCATAATAAGTTTTAAATTTTGTATATCGTCCAATCAAACAAACATTGCTTTAATACTTTTGTTTGACCTAGACATTTCAAATTATTGGATACTTTTACTTTTATGCTGATGTTCATAATTTATTGATCTATATAACTTCCATACCTACTCGCAAACTCATTTTGAAATGAGAAGAATTTTTTTTAAATATATTACTATTACCTTTAATTGAAATCGAAGTAATCTTGAATTGTTTGTAACAATATGTTCGCTAGGGAATATGGTACAACCTTTTAAAGGCTTTAAATTGTTTTATTCAAAAAGTATGTCAATTCACACTCATATTCACATTTCCATTTATTGATTTTGTATACATCTCAATAAGCTATATATATGTATGCCTAGATTATATGTGTTCAATTAATACAGTCACTTTTAATATTTTATTGTAGAAGGAATATTTCAGCTTTAGAATTTTTTTAGTTAAAATAAAACAACATCATTTTATTTTTTACATGATGACAAAGATGTCAAGAAAAGCGATATATATATTTTTTTTTGTATGTTCTGATCTAGTTTTACATAGAACGGAAAATGTTCATCTATCGTTGATATTGAAGTCTATATGCATGTATTGATTATTATCATATAGTAAATAACATTACTTATACAAAGGTTTGCTACTTTACTATAGTTATTTTGTAAAAACTATTCTGTGCTTTTATTATGCACAACAACACACTCATGTATTCTATTGTTTTTTATTCTATTTTCTTTAACAAACGTCTGATTTTCCTTAGAAATCTAGAATAGTTTACTTGTTCAAAAATAATTAACGTATAATTATTTAGTTGAATGACTTATTGCATTTAAATAAAAATCATTTTATCAAAATATGAAGCTATTTATTATACCGGTATATTTCAGATACTTGTGTCTAACTTCTAGACTATTTTTGCATTGTTTATTCCAGATTACACATCTATTTACAAAACGTGTCATACTATTAGTATTGCTTCTCAAAATTAAGCTGCTTTACGGAAAGAAAATGTTTTATATAACAATTGGGGTTAAAAGAGATCTGCAACTGAAGTAAGTATCAATAGGTAAAAGCTGATTTTGTAATACAAATTTTCCAATTTTTTAATTATTAAACTTTTTTATATTTAATTATTTAGAATAAATTGATGTACGACAGAATTTCAAAAGTGACAGAAACTATAAAAACCTAATATTGTCAGTCACATTATAGTCAATGATGAGTGAGAGGGGAGGTGCGAGATACTCGTTCTCTCGTCATCCAAAAAGGATTTAAGCATTTCTGTAATATCAGAATATACCTATACATAATCATCTGCAAAAATTGTGAAAAGCTTTCGAAAGATTAATTTTTACCTTATAGACGATAACTATTAATTGTAGCTATTATAGCTATCAAAAGATCATTTATTTGAATTAAATTTAAGTTGAAAGTTTACTAATTAATCTAATTTTCGACATGCACGTTCTTTTTTAAGCTCAATTGATTTTATCAATTATATTTATAGATTTTTAATCATTAATGTTTAATTATATGATTTTGTAAAATGTCGTTTATGATTGTTTGTTATAAAGAGTGTTGTTCAATTAATTTTGTAGGAGTTGTAATAATATTAAATAATTAAAATTTACACTTTTACTGATAACTTTTGCAAAAAATGCAACCACCACCCCCCCCCCCCTCCCCCCCACACACACTTTCTACTTTTTAGCAGTTAATTTTCTATTTTTCTCTACTTTCTTTGTTAATTATCAATCATATGTTGTATAATAAATAAAAGAAAAACTAAAATAAATTGACTGTACATAAAAAGGAAATCTATAAACATAGCTTAGTCAATATTATACGAATAAATTTTTACATAATAATATATTTTACATAATAATTTTTATAATAATAATATTTTACACAATAAATATTATACGAATAATTACATAATGTACTATTTTGTTATGTCATTTACTGGGCACCATCTAGTTAGTTTATTATAAGGCAATGTGGTGCAGCAGTCAGAGCGCAGATTTACCACATAGAAGGTCCCGGTTCGAACTTAATCTAATGCTTCCCTCCTGTCCACCCAAGAGTAATGAAACCTGGTATGCGAATACTGGGGAAGTTTAAAGCTGCAAAGAAATAAATCGGTGACCCTATCTGAAAATTCTGTTGACTCAGAATAAAGTTAACTCTAGCAAATACTCCCTCAATATAGGTACACGGGATCCAACTTGACTTTAGTTTATTATATAAAAACTAGATTTAAAGTTCATACAAAAGTTCATATTTCAAGTGCTAAAAATTTTATATTAAAGATATAATATATATATATAAATATAAATATATGTTATATATGTACATATACTAGTAGGTATATCTAATTCCATCAATTCACACAATTCATTATTCATAAAGCTAATTTCTTTATGATTACGCAGTAAGATTACTTTTTTATTCAAATCACGATATATATTAGTAAATTAATAATGACATCGAGAGAATGAGATAAAAACTGAATATTTAATTTGACATTCACTTTATCACACCTTGTATACATATCATGTAACTGTCATAATAAACTTCTCTGTTAATTATATTCATAACACAATAGTGAAATTATCTATTTAATTTTTAATCCTAACTAAGAAACATTTTTAACCATATAAACTCCAACTAAAACATCTGGCAATCGAGAAAGGTAATAGAAATCATTTTAAATATCTATTTTTATTTCGGAAATTTTTCTACCTTATCTATTGTTGAAAAAGTTTACTTGTCAATGAAATTTTTCTTTGCACGATTTTTAACTTAAAAATATCAAAAGTTGGTTAAAACCTTAACTTTTGAAAGTTTATAAAAATATTAAAGAATGATAAATACCAAAATAAAAAACTAAAAAAACTATTTTATAAATGTTATATATTTCAATATATATATTTTATATATAATTTAGTAAAAGCTGAGAAGTTGTATTCCAGTAAAGAGTGGATTGAATGACCTCAAAATCTGAAAGTATAACTTAATTATATCTTGATCAAGAATGGATAGCTGCTGAGTTTCTGTAGTAGCTATATATATATTATACACACATATATATATAGTCAACCAATAACCATTTATAAAATAAAAAATGGCCGAAAAATGGTTTCATTCAAGTGGAAAGCGCCAAGGCTAAAACTACTTCTAAATTGTACCTCATAGTCCCCTTGATATAAAAGTATTATCATTAATATAATGTTTTAAATAATCCTCATTTTCTGAATTGAAAATTTCATTTACATAGAATCTATTAAATGAAAATATATAATAAATATTTGCAGTAAATGGCTACATATCTTAATAGTCATAAACACAAATATAGGAAAGAATAGATATTTTGTACCACTCTATACCTGTTCAATAAATATCGTATAAGAAGGCAGGGTACACTCGGGCGAGTTTGGCATTGGCCGAGTTTGTACACTTTGCCTTTTTGTATGTGAGCTACTGTATCTCTGAAATAATCCATATATATAGATTTTAACATTAGGTCACATATTAAATTTACACAACAGACGTATTAGCGTGTATTGTACTTATTTTTGTAATTTTTGTTAAGTAATATGTAGATAAAATCTACCACGCGTAGTTTAAAAAGTAATGAGTTTCACAACGTTGTATTAAATAGTAAATTTATCTACTATATCGCTCTAGTTATTCTTCAACATTGTCAAATGTGAGTTCATTTATATTATAAAATTGATATCAAATTATGTCACAGAAAAACATTAATATTGTTGTATTTGGGGCCAGTTTAGGTTCAAAGTAGCTCAGTGAGTAAAGTGTTATGAACTATATTTGTTGTAGTTTATGTATTATTTAGCATATTTTTTTCGCTATTTCATTAATTTACCATATGTATTAATGGTGTTTGTATTTAATGTGTAATTACACTTAAATTTCAAATGGTCAAAAACTATGTTAAGGAGAAATAAAATAAGGAACGTTACTTAGAAAAGGCGTTAGCAGCAGATGTAAAGTTTTTACGTAAAAACAAAACTGCTGCAAAAGAATTTGGTGTGTACCGCGATCAACAATTTAATTTTGCCTACAAAACTACTATATTAAAAAATCTGGTGGGCAAACAATATTTTCTATGAAGCAGGAAATTGTGTTAAAAAAAAGACTTTTCTACCTCACGGATTTTGGATTCCCTTTGACAATTGATTGCTTACGGAAGGTCACTTACAATTATGCCAAAAAGAAATAACGACCAGGAAAACTTCAGAAGAAAATTCCTGGCAGCTGAAATGAGACCAAAAGAACCAGCTATGATTGATAAATCAGTTATAAGAAACGCCAACCTGATAGTAGTTTTCGTATAGCTGAACATCTCTAGAAAGGACTAGCAGAAGCCTTTAATACAGAATGCATCGTCCAGTTCTTTAATGAAGCAAGTCAGGCTTATTATGAAATGGGCCTGCTATCGTCCTCCTCAATTATATACTACTGTGATGAAACCGTGCTCTTCCTTGTCTTTTACAATAGACGCCAAGGTCCTTACAAGAATAGGCATTAAGCAAATGAGTAAAATCACCGTTGGAGAACGAGGAACCCTCAACACATTAATGGTATGAGCTAACGTATCGGGCGATATCATGCCTCAGTTTTTTATTTTCAAGGGTACCATTTAACCAGATGAATGCAAAGTAGACCTTCCATTTGGAACAATAATGACGTGTAGAAAAACTGCTTATATGGATCAGTTCATTTTTATTGATTTTTGACGTCTGGATACAATCCGAGAGCCACTCAGGCTTAACCATCTACGTCTGGAAGCAATACGAGAGCCACCAAGTCACCATCTACGTCTGGAAGCAATACGAGAGCCACCAAGTTACCATCTACGTCTAGAAGCAATACGAGAGCCACCAAGTTACCATCTACGTCTGGAAGCAATACGAGAGCCACCAAGTCACCATCTACGTCTGGAAGCAACACGAGAGCCACCAAGTCTTCACCATCTACGTCTGGAAGCAATACGAGAGCCACCAAGTCTTCACCATCTATGTCTAGAAGCAATACGAGAGCCACCAAGTCTTCACCATCTACGTCTAGTAGATGATGAATAAGAAGAGATAAAAAATACTTTACCATGATATATCAGAATACAAAATGTTCAACAATGGCAATTATTTTAAAATTTGTGATGATTTTTTATAACGATAAAAAAGTTCATGGATTCAATGTACAAGCTGTAAGCAGTGGTTCCATAACATTTATGCCAAGAAAATAAATGTTATGCTTTGAGTGCGAAAACTGTGAAATTGTTCGCATTTCTTAAAAGTCAAATACCTTCATTGATTGACACTTTTAAACTAGATAAGTAGTACAATCTTTTATAATTTTGATATATATATATAGTATGTTTCTATCTTTTTATGTTATCATATTTTAATTTTTACAGGTTTTGCAGTGTGCATGTATGCAGTGTATACTTTTCTTGTGAGCTTTTGTTAAATTTTGATACCCTATTCTTAAATTTCCATTGCAAAAACAGACAACGCCAAACTCGCATCAAACAGGCCGAACTTGTCCCATGTTTTAAAAAATATATAAATTGCTTTGGATGATTACTGTTGTTCTTGATTATGTACATATCATATTATAGATTAGATTTATCCATACATATAACCTCAATTTTTTTTAAAGCAAAAGTGTACAAACTAGTGTATACACAAAAGTGTACAAACTCGCCCCTGTCTACTATATTATAAGTATGTTCTATATTTCACAATTGTTTCATGTCTGTAACCAGTATGCTATCACATATGACTGAATAAATTTATAAAACATATATACGTTTTGTAAAATGTAAATTGCACAAAACCTTCTCACTTTTTATTTGTTATCTGTTCCGACTCACTGTTTCACTGTCGTCACTCAATAAATCATCAAATACATCACTTACAGTCTCATTCTGATCACTAGAACAAGCATCATTTTTATTGTTTTTGCGAACAAATCATCCGATCTTGTCTTTCCGAAATAACATTGAATACCATTTTTACCCTCTTCTTCTTTCTACTTGAGTTCAAAAGTTACTTCATTCGAATATTAATATCAGTAATCTTCCACATGATGCAAATGAAATGGACTTTTTAATGTGATTAATGAATAACTTTCTTCGAGGTGGTAAAGAGGCACAATTGTTTTTCTGAATTTTATTCGAAAGGGGTTTATTGCCAATTGCCAATTGTTATTTTGAATTATTTATGCTTAACTTAGTTGATGTCGGAGTGTTTCAATCCATTCTGAAAACAACAAAAATACATATTAACTTCTTAATCGTAATTATCAGTACGTAAAGATTTAATGGGCTTAGTAAATTGATTCTTTTCAAGTAAAAGTTTAAGGGGATTTTTCCTTCACAATTAAAACATTAATTATATTTTCAGCCAGTGAAGGAGCGATGTCGAGATGAATTGCATCCAAAGTTCTTCTCAATGTCAGATATAATGATAAAACATATTGTATTGCTGTAATCGTGATTCATGATAAGCAGTTTATTCATAAAACGATGTTTTGATTGAAGGATAATGACTACGTCAGAATCCGAAGATCGTGTAATAACATCTCAATTGTCTACGATGTACTTTGCGTAAAATGCAACTAGGATGCAGCCTCCACAAGCGGACTTTAAAGTTTCTATATTTGATTTGTGAATAATTTCACACATTTTCCAACATGCGATATTTAAACTGCTTTATTGCTAAATATTTCTTTGTGCGCCTTTATTTGAATTCCTTCCATAAAAAATATTGCAAATTGGATTGGTATTTTTTAAAGATTGGCACTTTTCATTGCTTACTTCTGCTCATTTCTTGTGATTACAACAAACATTTCAATCGTCATACAGCAATGGCTGCGCCCTGCCTTAAACGACGAATTGATGTGTTTGTTTAACACTAATTATGAACACAAGATGAACTTCTGATCCTTAAGAACTGCTTCTTTTAACAATGTCTTCTTTTGACATATTGGACAATATTTCAATAAGTGCAATTTCTGCGTAAAAGCAATATTTAATGCAGGATTTGGCCCATAAATTATAGTAGCATCAATTTGAAGAAGACTATCATCAAAACGTTTGGTTTTCGCGAACGATTCTATGCGCCGAAGTCAAAGGGTTAAATGATGACCCGTCAAAACAAGCCAACGGTAAAGGAAGATCAATTTTAGGGATGTGAGCAATACTGCAGATTTGAGACTTGATTTTTGGTACAGACTTGAGCAATGATATGTCCAAATGTATATTATATGTATATGTTATACTTTTAGATTTTGAAGTCATTCAATCGGGTACTCTTTTGCTTAAATAAATCCCCTCTAATAATTTTACGAATTCATTACAAATAATTTAATAGATGAAAAACAATATTAGTTGCTGTATTTATTGATAACTTTAACGAGCTTAATGAGTACTGTAATCAATTTTGCTCCACATATCCCTGTTAAAAAATAATATTTCCTTACATATTTAACTGAAAATGCGAGCATCTGCTTTTTATGTCTTTTAAGCTAAAATCACCGTCATAATACAAATATTTTGGTGACTTCCATTGAGTAAAGATCAGTGAAATATAATAACAAGATATATGAAATGCTAATATACACATTTGATTTGTATTAATATTATTATAAAAATGATATATATAAACTTGTTAATAAAACATATCAATAACACCCTTTTAGAATGAAATAAGGTAGAACAATAATCAAATTATGTAATATTTTCAAATTTGCTTAAGTTTACGAGGGCACCGTAAAAAATGTTAATGATAATTTTTTTATAAAACTACTGAAACAGATCGAGACAATGTCATATTTAAGTTATCATTATCAGGTTTCGTCAAGTGTAAGCGTCTTCTGGTGACCATGCAATCCAGACGTCTCAACCAGCTCTATCGTCTGCCTCTCTCACCAAGTCTTCTTGAGATGGTTTCCAGACAGCATAACTGTGGCCTGCCTTGTCGTCTTTGTTCTTCTACTATACCAAGCATCTTTTCCAATTTATGCTTCAATTTTATCGCATTGTGCCAGAACTGCTAATTTAGATTTTAGACTAATGATTTATCTATCCAAAATGCATTTAATAATTACAAGATATATTTAAATGTCATAGGCAGATAAAAACCACAATACGATGTGTTGTAGGAAATAAAATTTAAAATGAGAATATATTACTGAAATAT
The DNA here is from genome assembly GCA_036023295.1 of Invenusta paracnida. Classification (NCBI taxonomy): domain Eukaryota; kingdom Metazoa; phylum Platyhelminthes; order Proseriata; family Coelogynoporidae; genus Invenusta; species Invenusta paracnida. The sequence continues at coordinate 8,411 of JAYRBW010084271.1, forward strand.
AAATGATCAACTTCTATCGTGTTAATAAGTATAAGATGCAATTTTAGTCGTAAAAATGACTGCCAAAAATCGTTTGATAATTATTAGGGCTTCAACATGATAAATATAAAATAGTGTTATGATTCTTATTAATCAATGCATAAACATTCATAAACAATTCAAAATAAATGATATCTAATATTATAAATAATCGTCTATCATACTACTTTTAGAAAAAATATAATTACTTTTTAGATGAAAGATTATTTAAATGAATTTTTCCATGTTTTGTCTTTTGAATTAAGTCATTATTTATCAAACCCTTACTTCAATATGACACTATATATGCGACATAATGCCCACCTAATTAGATTTTAAGTCAAATTTTTTTACTAAGCATTCGAAGTTTTTCTCAATTTTCTTGTCGTTATTTTGACACTATAAAGTTCATATACTATGAATGCATATATTTGTAATTTTGTAGTATATATATATACATATGTAGAAATATACATTTTTAGAAATATATTTCGTGATTTAAAACATAGTTACATATATTACATAGAAATCAAGCTGCATATATCCTTTAAAATGCATGCAAATATATCATTTTGTGAAGCTTTTTGATTAAGCAGGCATAAACAGTTAATGTGAGTGCATCTTTCAGAATTCAACGTATTGTTAGTGTGAATAATTATTAATGACTTTTAAACTTTACCATTAAATTTTAATAATAACTCGCTTCAAAAATGTCTACCATGAAGTTGTTATGGTTCTGGAAATATATTCATGAAACATAAGACAAGCCACATCACACTGTACAATTAAGTAATGTCGTAAAATTTGTTTTTACAAAGAGAAAATTTATGGTTATTTCAATAAATTAAATAGATATTAGGCATATAGAGTTGCATGTTAAGCATTTAATATCTCAAATTAATAGTACAAAATGTCACGTTATCTCACCATATTGATTATCTGTTGAAGTGTGACCTCAAACTCGACAAGAAGGGGTTGGCTATCATCGGCCACAGGACGTTCTAGAGGATTATGGGCGTCTGTCCGATTGGGGTCAAAAAGGAACTTGAGTAGAGCCTTCTCGGCCATTCCTGCCATAATCACTGTATAAAAAAGGTTGGAGGAAATATAAAAATACACTAAATGTTTTAAAATTAAACTTGACATTGGCATTTTGTTTTTTCTCATTTAAAACTAATTATTATTCTCTAAAATGTTAACATTGAACTATTTGCTTCTAAAATCGTTTGCTTCTGCAACTTTTTGTATGATATAAACTTATTTTACATCAGTGAAAACAAAGTACAGCTTACAACTCAATTAAATAAGCAATATTCACTCAAACTGGATATCTTTTATTATACTGTTCTACCGTTCTACCGTTCTAAAACAATTTGATGTTAATTCATTCTTTTATAGTTTTTTTTCTATCTACCTAATTCCTTTCTTCATTAATTTCTAATCTTAAGTAAAATGATTCCCTCTTTTCTACGGAAAGTGTTTCGACATTCGTTTGTCCTCCATTTATTAATGTATTTTGTTTTAATGCCTTATTACATTTATATACTCTACTTATATTCTAAAATTTAAAAAATTGTTTTAGTACTGTCTACAACATTCTTTAAGAAGTCTTTTGAACATGCAAACATGCTGAAAAATATATATTTTTCAACATGAAACTAGTGTGTTTCCTTTTTGTTGAGTTTGATAAAAAACTGAATAACTGACAACATATCCTTATTTCTATATATATTCGTGTTTAAATTAATTACAAAAATTAACAAAATATTGACTAAGTATATTTGCTAAATCTTTTTAGCGAGCTTCGTTGATTTTGTTTGATGCCTTGATTATTTCGTACCATAACATTAAATAGGAATTAGGGTGAAAATGACTAGTTGATGAAACTTGTTATACATATTTTCAAATAAGACTTCGTAATTCTACTTTTCCTATTGTTATCGAAATATCATTGTTAATTGCTGTATAATTAGATTAAAATTCATTATCTATAGTGAAGATATTTTCTATATCTATAACTTCGCTACGCTATGTATAATGTATAATTCTAAATATGTTTGTACCATATTAAAAAAACTTAATATAAATTGATGAATTTATTTAATTTTGAATAAAATTATGTAATAAGATTAATTATATATTTAAATCGTATACAAAATTAATTTAGAAAGAATATTATGAAATTTATATTCGAAATATTAAACAGATTTGAAATGACAATATTTTTTGACTGCCAAATATGAAAAATATGTTTTTACAATAAAGAAATTGTTATGAATATTATATAACAAATTTCTATAATACATTTAAAAAAATGCAACTACATTGCCTGCAAATAAATAATTTAAACTTAATTTTATAATAAATATTTAATTTAACAGTTTTCTAATTATATAAATGATTGAAATGATGATTCATCATTTCAACTAACTTATTGAAATTTTTAATTATAAAAACCGTAATAAAAGAATATAAATAATTCTGAATGCTATAAACACCTAACAATAAAACAATGTTATCCTTTGTAAAAAAGATTAATTAAACATTCTAGAATCTAAATTTACTGGCTTTTAAAAATAAGACTATTCCATACCTTAAGGGAAAGCCTTAATCTAATTGAATGCGACCTAAATTATTTCAATTAAAGTTCGTTCAGTAAGCTTCATAAGAAAGAAAACATTACTTCAAAGAATGCAAACTACAAAATGAAAAGAAATCAAGATTTATTTTTTCAAATTTGACGCACTAGAATTGAGTGACAGATTTTGTGTATGAAATGTTATTATATTGAAAATAATATGTTTCAATAAATAGTCACATACATTTGCTCGGGCACACAAAAACACACATTGGTAATTATATTTATGTAAATATACCTACATATGTTCCCTTCAGAAGCGGGCGGGGTCATTGATTTATTTTTGAGAAGTCAATATAAGTAAAGACACAGATATTTTTATATTCAAAGTTATGCGCCATGAAGATTTCTCTAAACCTCGTGCGATGTATTGTTTCCCCAATCTGATCGATGCAATCAGTAAGAGCGGTAATTGTTAATTAAGCATACGCGGTGATTTGGGTTAGAATTCAAAATATTTATTTTGTATGCATACACACACTTACGCCAGGTGTTTAGATATATATGCTCATATATTCAAAGTGAACAGTTTTCTGTGCCGCCCAGAATAAGAATTTTAAAAATTGAAAACGAAGTGCTTTGAGTCTAAGATTTGAAAAATCTCGCAAATAATGCAATCTATTTACCTTATATATTTCATTGAAAATGAATTTGAAATTGAAACACATTCAGAAATTAGTTTTATAGATCTGCAATTTTGTCTGAAATATTTTATATCTCTCTTAAAATGCACTCAGTTATATATGTAACTACCATAATAAAATTAACTATATACAAATTTAATTAATAACTTTATTTCTAATCATCAAACAAATTAAACAATATTTAAAAATTATAAATCTTTAAATTGTATATTATTAAGCTCTCTCCTATCAATATAGAAGCATAGGCGAAATCAAGGGGGTTGAGGGAGTTGCAACCCTTCCTCTTCCTGGGAGATTAAGAAAAAATATTTCAAGTTATTATTATAAAACGAGTAAATATATATAAAAAACCAAAATTGTTTAAGTTATATATGTACTAGTTTGCAACTAAATACATATATATCACTACTGCTGTACATTCAATAATAATTATAGTACATAAACAAATTCTTTTTGACATTTGATATACAAATTATATGCGTTTGAGAGTATTTGTTTCTTTATAATTTTCTCGATAAGCATATAGGGGTGAAGTAAACTAGAAATAAAAATATTTATATATATGTAATGTAGATATCATTATAGAGCTATATAACTTATCAATAAACTTATTTTGATGAATTTAGGCATTCTAGACATAAAAGCTGAAATTTTTGGATAGAAACTACACTATCTGCGTAGCCATGACAACCTAGGTGCTGGGTGTTTGACCTAACGCCTCCTGCCTCCATCGTAGGAGAAAAGCTGGATCCGCCCCTTTCTGAAAGATGTGTCAGACTGTCAGAATAGAGGCGTCTGTATAATATAATGTATATAATATATAACTTTATCGTTTAAAAACTCAATAACAATACTTTGTCATCGATTATCACGGTATGTTGTAATAAAATCAACGCATTAATATTAACTCAAAATTGTAAAACATTAACTAATCCATAAAGAAAAGTAAATGATAGTCCCAAAATCAAGTCATCTTGCTTCACGTATAATGACTAGACATATCACTATATAAGAAAACGTGGTTTTAATATAGCTTAACAGAAAATTATTACATTGGTATTGGTCGAGCTAGTATACAATATATATATAGTAGAATAAATAATGAATTAAAATTGCATACTTAACTATTGAATTCTGATTTAGAATTTCTAAACAATCGCTACTAGATTAAAATAAAATATATAGTTTCTTGAGCCCGCCATATAGTATATATAATTGTACACAAATTGTACATAACTAAGACAAAAAGCATATTGCTAGACTGGATTTAATAATTTTGATAGAATATAAGAGTTTGTAATTATAGACATATATGAAATAACGAGAAGAAAAAGCGCAAGTGTAAACAAAGTGTAAACAGTGTGCGAGAAGAGTATACATGCTAAAAGCATTTTTTTTTTAAATAAGGCTTGTTTTATATCATATACGAAATATTAAATATTATGATCAATAAATATTTTTTATCTCTATTTATCATTTCTCGATATTAAAAACAGGATTGCTACGTAATTACACATACTGCATCTAATTTAAAAATCTAAATTATACTGTAGTTATATACATAGTATAGTTCAACTACAATATACAAATATACGTGTAATAATTTAATATTATGTACATTATATATTTTTAATTATGTTTAAAAATTTAGGTTACCTATTAATGCATAAATGGACTTACGTCAATTTATAAATAAGTATTATTACCTCCTTAATAGACGAGTAATTCATTTTAATAACATTAAAACAAAAAAACGGACTGTAGATCATTATTTATAAAACAAATTACTTTTTTTTTAATTATAACAAAATAAACTAGTTTTTTACCAGAAATGTTTTAAAACTAGATTTTTTTGTTATTATAGTATATGAGTTAATGTTATACGTACAAACAAATACTATAAAACGCGCACATCAAATGTAACCAAACAAATTTACTACATATGTTGTATAAAAGTCATTAAAAAATAGATTTTCCCAACGGATAATTGGATGTATTTGCTTACTGTGAGAAAAGTACAAGACAGAGAGACAAAATGACAATTTTTCTTTCTTTTGCTGCACTTTTATTATCTTCGATACTTATTGTATCAGACATACAATATATATGTAGTATACCATACAATATATATGTAGTATACATAGACGTAATGACAAGGTTAAACTACTGAGTGGTTCATTGTTCAGTACAACATTTCCTAAACTACAAAAATCTGTAAAGTTAGAACCGAAGCGAAGAAGAGCCCTTAGTTTGCGGGGATCAGAGTTATGTCAATTCTCTATCAGTCTCGCATTTTCAGCTAACAAAAAAGAAAGTCTGAAATCGAAATTTATATATTTATTGATATTATAAATGATACGTTTAGTAAAATTGTCATACATATGTATACTAAGCGATATGTATATATCGCTTATGAACAAAGAAATTAAAAATTCCATTAAAATGTCCAGTTCATTGTTATATATTTAATAAGTGTTCCTTTAACCACTTGCCTTTATTTTTGGTGTCATCTCGTTTCGCCTATTGCTGTTCCAGCTAAACTCGTTTCGCCTAATGCCGTTCCGCCTAATGCTTTTTCGGATAAACTCGTTTCGCCTAATGCTGTTTCGGCTAATGCTATTTCGCCTAATGCTGTTCCGCCTAATGCTTTTTCGGCTAAACTTGTTTCGCGTAATGCTGTTTTACCTAATGCTGTTCCGCCTAATGCCATTTTACCTAATGCTGTTCCGCCTAATGCTGTTTCGGCTAAGCTCGTTTCGCCTAATACTGTTTCGCCTAAACATGCTTAGTCTACTACGTCTATTTCTGTTTCGACTAATAATTGATTAATTGATTTTTTAATAAATGTAAAATGGAGTTTTAAATTTATAAATTATAAACTGTTAAACAAAGAATTATATAAAACATATAAATAGGAATATGTGCATTTTTAAAATATCAATTATTTCTATGAAGCTGTTAGAGAGTCCCGGCCACAGCACCTGCGTAATGATAAACGGTTATTTTAGTTGTTAAGAAGACGGTGTTTTGGTCAATAAAGTCGCTTGGTGACATTTGTGTATATGGGACGTTGTTGTGCTGGGACGGCCTGTAGCATGCGATTTGTTGCTCAACCCAAACTTGCTGCTCTTCTTAGATAATTTCGATGAATCGAAACATGTTGGCATAACTCACTTCACAACTAACACGAATTAATGAGAATAATTTTAGTCCAAACGAAGCAATTACAATCGTCGAATCGGTACAAACTGCACTCACAAAGCATTACGTTATCATGAGCGGCATGAACAATAGTTAGGCAAAACAGTATTGTAAGCTTATTTTTATTTACATTAGCATAGTTTTGATAAATTAAAATATTATTGAATTTTTAATAAATTAGACATTTGAATGTACCTATATAAAAGTTGCTACTTTATAATGGTGGCATTCAGTACATAATTTAATTTTGATATTTACATGCATTCTTAAATAAGTCGTCACTGTTATCACAGTTAAAGGGGTTAGAATTTTAATTAATTAAGTATGTATTACACAAATTGTTGTAATTTTGTACTTATAGTTTTGTAAGTGAAATGATTGTTTCTTATTATATAGATATTGTCGTAAAATAACCTCGTTGCATTATAAGGTAGATGTCATTATTTGCAATTCGAACTTTAAATAAATGTTGTCCGATTTTTCTACTGATTTACAAAACAGAGGCTATCGCTATATTTCTTGATAATATTGTAAATTGCAGAGTAACTAACGTAATTACACTTAATATCCCAATAATATCTATTATATAAAATACGATGTATCTGTGTTAGTATAATCTCTAGTTATTAAGATGCAGTCTTCAGATTGTGGTCTGGACTTATAGACCCATACATATCTCCTACCTCCGTTCCTTCGAAACCCTATTAAAAAAAATTCGAAGCATCCTTGGATTTCGCCACTTAACGCATTATGGAGCTCGTTTATACTCATGACGAATGCCCGAATGATATTTTGCAAGTGTGTTTGTTGTAGTTACAAATCGTATCGATATTTCCTTCTAACGATAAATTAACTGCGAAACATTATATTATATTTGAGATTTAATAAACTGAAAGAAAATATTATAAAAATATAAAAATAACAACTTTTCAGATTGACAGTTCGAACTTCATTATGTTTTTTGTCTCTGTCAAACTGATTTACACTGTGGCTTTAAAAAAAATCATAATGATTCTAAAACATTATCGATTGACTAATGATTAGCCTTTCACAATTAATTAATTAGGTAATACAATTTTTTTCTCCAAAGAATATATGCACTTAACTCTTGTAACGGCAGTATAAACAGGGTAATTCACCAATATATACCTACTGCATATACTCGTACATATTTTGAGAAGACATTTAGTTTATAAACAATATTTACATCTGTTTCGAATAAATTTGGAAAAGTCTATTTGTTCGGTATAGTTAGTCGCAAAATTATAAATAACTTGAATTTTTTATTCTTGAAATATGAAAAATTTAATTTATAACTTGCAAAGATTAAAATAAAAATACAAAAATATAGTAGCTGCAAAGAAACTTTTTATGGGGATATAAATAATAAAATATTATATAACGTATACAATGTATCTATTTTGTTTATCCTTAATAAATAACAAATGAATTGAGTGCATTAGAAAATGTTTACATAAATATTAATCAATAAAAAATTACACAATTTATCAAAATGTTACTGTTTTCCGAAGAAATTAAAACTGTATATTATAGATAATTATAATAATGAAATTACATATATAAATAATTAATTATTATGAATACCTATATTATTCATATTGATTTGTTAAAAAAGACATGAGACAATGAATCTCCAAAAAATTATATCAATTGATATAATGGAATCATAAAATAAACTGTATAACAAATAACTAAAAAAATTGTATTTTTAATTTACTTTACCAAAAATAGTTTTTGTCCTGCAAAATATGTAATTTTATGAAAGTGAAATTGAAAAATATCAATAAATTCAAACCATGTTTTACAATAAAATCTAATTTATTATAAGATTGAATTTGATTTTAAATAAATGAAATATATTACAGAAAATATAATATATATTATGCAAACTTCTTCCTATTATTGAATATTATTCGTTGTCCATACATCAAAAATAAATTAAATTATATTATATTATATCATACATATCATATATATTTTCATATTTATATTTATATTTATATTACGAAAACTTTTTGTTATGACAAGGACAAAATTGTTTGGTAATTTATGATGCAGCCTTGGTATAAGTTTAACATCATAAAGTGATTTATATACTATTCTCTCAAATGCACAAATGGCCTGGACACATGTAAACTAATACATTTTGGATATATTAATTAAAAAACAACAACTCGGTAAATTACTACTTACAACCGTCAAACTTCATATAGTGTTGTATGCTTGAAATGTTAGACAAATATGTTCAATCATTTTGATGAATTCGCCGTATATAATACACTTTTTAAACAGTTAATATTAATAAAGTGTTTGCATGTCATTAAACAAATACGACTGAGATGATTAATTGACTTCATTTTATAACCGAAATAAAGAACATATAATGTAAATCTAATTTTAGATTTAACTAAATTAATTAAATACATAAAAAGATATATATGCGTATACGTATAATATGGTGAGTTATGGGATCTCGAGAGTAAAAAGTTATTTATTCCACTGTATAAAGTTCATAATTTGGAGTAAAAGTCAGAGAAAATAAGATAAAATAGAATATTTATGAATATATATATATATATAAATTTTTTAATGGAAAAATCACGGATCGTTTATATCCATTTTATTAGATTTACATTACTTTACGTTTTTAACGCTAGTATGTATGTACATAAGAATCACAAGAACTTAATCAATATCAGATACTTATTAAACAAATTTATATATGCTTTTGATCCAAAAGCTCATAAAATATCAGTATATATTTCTTATTTTCAAAAATGTGTATTTTTTTAACAATTGCCGTAACAAGAAAATGGATAGTTCTCTATTCATATAGGAATAGCTATTATTGGTAATTATGAATAGGCTATTATTTACCTATTTTTAATAACTTAGAACATAAAACTGTTTTACAATTAGAAGAACTGCTGCAGTTTTCCTAATCAAATGTTCACATAATCCAAAATAGGCGTATCCAATTAAGATTATCAGAACGCCCAATTCTTTCAAATATGTTTAAAACGAATTACCTTATTTCAATTTTAAAATTAAAAAACGAAATATTACATAGACACAATAAAATTTAACATACGTCATTTATATGTAAATGTTATTTATTTATTATTAATTTGTTTCATTTAAATGTAGGACTATAATTAAATACTATAAATTATCGATATTCGTTTTATATAGTATATAATTATATTTTTCATAATATATTGCAATAAGATAAGTTGGTCAATTTAAGGTAAGTAATGGCAAATGCAGGTATTTTAATTAGAATTGGCATTTGTAACTAAAAGGTGCGATATTTATTTATATCTCAAAGAAAAGCACAAATCAATCTATTTATTGGTGTAATATTTCTTTCAACACAATATGACCCACAGAATCGTCTTTTTGCCACAGCATATTTATCATTAAATAAAGAATTCTAACAAATATATATAAATACCCGATGCCCACAGTTTTTATAGAATTAGATAAATAGATTTAATGATTGTAAATTTTGTGCATGTGTAATTTACCAATTATATAAACCAAAATTTGTACATGTGGAATACCTACTAGTTGTGCCACCCTTCCCCTCTATTTATTTCCAAGTAAACTAATTTAGTTCTAAGGGTAGTTATTAAAAATAAGTAGATTTGTAGCTAAAATAAATTCATATTCAGTTATACTTTTGTTTTTAGGGGCACAATAACTTTACCTACCTGTAAATTTACGTAGCCGGAAATGTAATATGCAGAACGTATTGATTTACCTTTATTGTTACCTTAAAAATGCCATTATACATTTGAAAATTGGAGGATCTATTTGCGAATAAATAGTTATTTTAGTTCACCCAGTGATTTGTGTAACATTAAGGAGTCAACGGTTCAAAAATCATTTTTATATCGCAAATGAAATTGAAATGAAAAATCTAACGCCGTTTTCCGACATGCCCAGTTGTATAATAGCATTTAAATGATTCAAATTCCATAGGTATGTCTGATAGAAAATTTTGTAAGTACTCAAAAAATTGGACAAAAGTTGGACAGACTTACATAATTTTCTAATTTAAAAATAAAGTTCTAAATAATATATTTAGTAAATATTATATAGTAGCTGCGTTTTGGTTAGACAAGAATTTGGGTAAAATAATATCAATCAAAATTTAAAATTTGATTGTGTCAGAGTTACATTTATTTCATTCAATTAATTTAAAATAGAAATTTAATGCAATGTTTTACAACGGTTGTATATGTAAGTTAAAAGAATTTAATTTTGTTTAGAATGAACAGTACATTTTTTTATTAAGAAACAAAATTAAATTTAAAAAATGTACTATATAAGTTTTTTACTGTAAAGTTGTTGATTTGGTCACCCAATAAATTCGTCTTAAGTCTTAAAATTAATGCGTGCAATACAGTTATATTTTTAAACTATTTTGAATGACATTTCTCTATTAATGCATATCAGTGAAACAACAAAGAGTAACAAAAATGTTGAGATCGGTAGAATTAGCATGAAATCAAACTCGCCTCCAGATTACTATATTGATTACAAGGAAGAATAATCTCTTATTCTGATAGTCGGTATTTCATTCTACGCCTATATCTTCTCTACGGCTCTATTCTAGCATTCTAGTACATTTTGTTAATCAAATTCTTTCAGAGAGAGAGAGAGAGAGAGAGTCAACCACTTGTCTTCATGGAGTTTCAAGTGACAGTGCCCTGTTAATCCTGTCGTTGGCATTATAGACCTTATTGTCGAATATTTCTGTCTACTTTAGTGTAAGCTGTAATGCATATGTATATATCTTACCAATGTAGTACCTAAGCAATATATTCGTTTGATGTATATACATATAGGTGTATATGTAGATATATGTATTATTATAAATGTTAAGGAAATATGGTATATGGTGTGCTCAGTTTGTTAGTAAATGTATTTTACTGACCAGATTATATCTTTAATTTAAATAAACTAACATATGTTTTACTAAAGAAAGCAGCTTAAATCTGAAACTAACATGTATTTAAAAATTGTAGAAGTTAACCAAGGACGTATTGTACATATATGACGTACAATTGAATTTTCACTATTGTAACTATATAAATTAATTTCAGTTAGATCCAAATTATAGGTGAGACGAGAGAACAACTATCTCTTAATTTCACAAATTAGTATAATTAAATATTAATTACGGCATTGTCAATATTTCTTACTTAATTGACATTCGTATAAAGTAATTTGTGTAATTTGCTTTACACGAAATGTTGTTTTATAAATTCATGTTATGTTTTTTTGTTTCTAACTTCCGGGTTAGGTCAGGGCTCCTTGGGGAAAAAGACAACCGTCTCTAGGATAGCCCGCAATTTTGCTCTCTTTCAACTGATTTCGTTAACAGCAAATTTGAGAATCATCGAATTATCGATTGAGAATTCTTGAGATGCTTGGGAGTGTTTCTTTGTTGTACAGCTTGATCTGTGGGAAACACTTTCACCCGTGGAGTCACACAATCTTATATATACACATATTATATGATGTACTTATTCTCATTCTCAAATGTTTGATTCAGTAGGGCTGGTATTTTATGAACTGACATATATAAGCCTTGATCAGCTCTCGGCATGTGACACATTTCCTTGATGTTACCTTATGCTATCCAGTTACCTTGTGCTCTCCATGATCTTCTTTCTACCTTTAAGAGCTTGTTAAGATAGCTTTTCCATTCTCTGTTGGTTTTCTGTTGGTGATTTTCTTACTACGGCATTCTCATCAATACCTGTGGTTATGGTATGGTACGAGTCCCCACCATGCCTACCAAAAGCTCCCTGCAGCAGGTTGTATGATTAACATATTATACTACTATAATGGCAGTTATGTAGAGGTAGACACCAGAATCCCCCGCAGAAGGCAGTAGCCACAGCAGGATACGCCTTCTGTTGGTGATGGTTGCGATCAATCCGAGCTGGAATGTGATTGTACTTTGATTAACTGTCGCAAGGCTTACAATACATCCTTGTAAACTGCCTTCTTCTACAGCATACCGGGATGAAATCCGACGAGCTACTTTAAGTTTGCTGACTACGTTGATGAGTGTCTGTCAAAGAGACGAATTAGTCCACATTTTCTGTTTAAGGGGCATAAAAGCAAAAGTTTTAAAAGCAAACTGAAAGTCTGTACATATAATTATGTGATGAAGGTCTTCGCCCAAGCAGCAACCCATTTGAACATAGACAAAGCGGTAGGAACAGATGAAGTGCCAGCTGAACTGTTAAAAAATAGCCAAATACAAAATCTATTAACTCCTATATACAAAAATATGTATATTTCCGAGACAGCACCGAAAGAATGGCTAACTGCACGAATCGTACCTTATATTCACAAAAAAGACGACACCAGTATACCGAGTAATTACAGAGGCATTGCCTTAATGTCCCTTGGAGCTAAATTATTCAACAGAATTCTCCTTGAACGCATTCGACCTATACTAGATTCACTCCTACGTCCCAACCAGAATGGTTTTCGCCCAAACCGAAGCACCACACAACACGTACACGCTTTGATGAGAATAGTGGAAGAATGTACTACCAAAAAGAACCATCAATGCATAGCAACGTCTATTGACTTTTCCAAGGCTTTCGACAGCGTATCAAGACCAAAGATGACATCCATCCTATCCTCCGCCTTATCACAGCATTGTATAAAAATATAACAGCGCATATTCTAACTCAAGATGGACCAAGTGAAGACTTCAACATCACTGCTGGCGTTCTCCAAGGTGATACTCTAGCTCCCTATATCTTTGTCATTGTTATTGACTACATCATGCGAATGCCTGAGAAAGATGTTGGAAAAACTGTTGGCCTTACTCTACAGAGACGGAGATCGAGTCCGCACATGGCTCTTCATCTTACAGATCTGGATTTTGCTGATGATATTGCACTGCTGAGCGACACCATAGAGAATGCCCAAATTCTTCTAGCCTCTGTGGAACGACATGCTCTGTCAACTCGCCTACGAATTAACAAAGGAAAAACTAAATACATGCAGATTGGGTTTGACCTTGACGAAAATACACAATTGTTAACATCTGAGAAGCCATTGAAAATATGGACGATTTCAAATACCTTGGGAGCTGGGTTCGCTCGAGCAAGAAAGATCTCAGCACAAGAAAGGCGTTAGTTTTTTACCAAACTTTGGAAAATCTGGTCTTCCAATTGCTCAATAGAAACGAAACTCCGTATATTTAAAGCAACAACAGAAAGCGTTTTACTGTACGGGTGCGAAACATGGACGCTAACACCCCCCCAATTAACCTCAGACCTTGTCATTTGGGAAGCTGACGGTCAGTTCAAAAGAGGCCAAAGCGATCGACGTACCTACACAAAGCAACTGATGGATGACCTGAGCATGGATCTGGGTGAGATAAAGACGATTGCGATGGACCGCTCGCTTTGGAGAAGCATTCAATGACGTTTACCTATTTTTATTCTGTAAAATTTGTTATATCGATTTTATCATGTAACATTTTTATATCAATTTCACTTTGTTGATTTGTTTATATACCCTTTCCGGTATTTGTTTTTACAATAAACCGATTCATGACATGACCTGACATGAAGGTTTTCACTCTCTAGAATGTCAGACTAGATTGTCTTTTAAATCCCACTTTTTACGCTACGATTTTCGTTCTGAAGGCCAAAGTCATTTTACTAGCTGAAGCTGTTGCCTTGTTGAATGAAGCTTCGATGCCTGCGTGATACAATTGTGTTATATATGTTAGCGGAAATAGGCATAATTAGGATTTATGCATAAATCCTAATTATGGAATTAAATCCAGGCATTTGGCATAATTCTGCCACAGATATTCGAGTCAGGT